>JBBMOL010000554.1:0-167777 GCA_037954665.1 Laguncularia racemosa
GGAGATGGACATAACCTCTACTATACTTGCTAAGGTTGATGCGTTAGCAAGACAAGTCAATCAAATGTCTACCCCATCTCAACAAGCAGCAACTGTAGAGCCTTACTTTGATGAGGGAACCGACACTGCCTATGTTGATTATGTGGCAAGTTCATCTTGTCCTCAAAACAACCCATATAGCAACACTTATAATCCGGGTTGGAGGAATCACCCAAACTTTTAGTGGAGCAGCAACAACAACATATAAAGGAACAACCCTAATCCTCCTCCAGGCTTTTAAAGACCACCTGGCCAATCATCTAAGTTGTCGGTTGAGGAGATGCTGACTAAGCTGGTAAAATATTCTGAAGAAAGAGATAAGTCCATCCACCAGATTTTGAAAAATCAAGAGACCACTCTTAAGAATCATGATTCATCTATTCGTAACCTGGAGACACAAGTCGGGCAAATGGCTAAACTTTTATAAAAAAAGACCTCAGGGCTCACTCCCAGGAAATACAGAACTAAACCCTAAAGAACATGTTAAGGCAATAACTTTAAGGAGTGGTAAGGAGCTGCATTATAAAGTTCAGGAAGAAGAGAATGAGGTAATTGAGTCGACCAAGGAGCCAGCTACCATCAAGAACAAGGGTAAACAGCTAGATGAGCGAGATTCCACATCAATGCCTGTCCCATAATACAAGCCCACCATTCCCTATCCAGCCAGATTAAAGAAAGATAAGACTGATGAACAGTATGGGAGATTCCTGGAAGTGTTTAAATAGTTGCATATCAACCTTCCCCTGGTTGAGGTACTGACTCAAATGACAAAATATGCAAAATTTTTAAAGGAATTGTTGTCAAACAAGAGGAAATTGGAAGAGTTTCTACTGTAACTTTAGGAGGAAAGTGCTCAGCTTTGATCCAAAATAAACTACCTAGGAAGCTCAAAGATCCTGGGAGTTTTACAATTCCTTGTCTTATTGGGAATTTATCAGAGGGAAAAGCATTGGCAGATTTGGGAGCAAGCATTAACCTTATACCTTACCAATTATTTAAAAAGCTGGGGTTTGGGGAACCCAAGCCAACAAGAATGAGCTTGCAATTGGCCGACTGATTAGTAAAATTCCCAAGGGGGGTAGTGGAAGATGTGCTAGTAAAAGTCCAAGACTTCATTTTTCCAACAGACTTCGTCATCCTTGATATGGAAGCTGACGTGGAGATTCATCTCATTCTGGGAAGACCATTTCTCGCTACGGCAAGGGCTGTGATGGACGTAGGAGATGGGAAGTTGGTCCTGTGAGTGGGGAATGAAGAGATCATAGTAAAGATGCTAGATGTTCTAAAACAAAGTATGCATCATGATGATACATGTTTTGCTGTGGATTACCTTGATTTGACGGTGTCTGATGCTATGGGAGAGTTGTTGGCTGATGATGAAGTGGAGTTTTGCTTAATGAGTGGGGGAGAAGAAGAATTCGAAAGTGAGGTATTGAGATTAGTTGTAAAGAAACTTAATGACCAAGCCAAATTAAAAAAAAGATAGAGGCTTTGAGGATATAAGTCGTTCCAACATCCACAAGTCTAAGCCGTTTACAGAGGAACCCCTTGAATTGGAGCTCAAACAACTACCAAGTTATCTTCAATATGCATTCTTGGAAGAGGGTTCTAAACTTCTAGTTATCATATCTTCGAATCTCAACAAGGATTAAAAGGAGAAGCTCTTATTTGTTCTTGGTCAACATAAGAAAGCTATTACTTGGAAGATGGCTGATATAAAGGGCATTAGTTCCTCATTTTGTACCCATAAAATCTTGTTGGAGGATGATGTTAAGCCTGTGATCCAACCCAAGCGTACACTTAACCCAAACATGAGGGACGTGGTAAAAAAGGAAGTAGTAAAACTACTTGATGCGGGGATGATATACCCAATCTCTGATAGCTTATGGGTAAGTCCTGTACAAGTCGTTCCAAAGAAGGGTGGTATGACCGTCGTGCTAAATGAAAAAAACGAGCTTATTCCTATGAGAACGGTCACTGGGTGGAGAGTATGCATTGATTATCGCAAACTCAATGAGGCCACCAGAAAAGATCACTTCCCTCTTCCATTCATTGATCAAATGCTAGAGAGGCTGGCTAGGCACGCTTGCTATTGTTTCTTGGATGGAATGTCTGGGTATTTTCAAATCCCCATTGCACTGGAAGATCAGGAGAAGACAACGTTCACTTGTCCATTTGGGACCTTTGCTTATCGACGAATGCCTTTTGGATTGTGCAATGCACCGGCCACATTTTAGAGATGCATGTTGGCCATCTTTGAAGACATGATTGAAGATAGTATGGAGGTATACATGGATGATTTTTCAGTTTATGGGGACTCCTTTGATGAGTGCCTTAATCATTTGAAGCTAGTTTTGCAAAGATGTGAGGACACTAATCTGGTGTTGAACTGGGAGAAGTGTCATTTTATGACACAAGAAGGGATTATGCTAGGCCATAAAATATCCAAGAAGGGAATTGAAGTGGATGAGGCGAAGGTGGAAGCAATATCCAAACTTCCTCCACCATCTTCAGTAAAGGCAATAAGAAGCTTCCTGGGCTATGCCGGTTTTTATCGTCGATTTATCAAAGATTTTTCAAGGATTGCAAGGCCGTTGACAAAGCTCTTGGAAAAAGATGCCCCTTTTGAATTCACTCAAGGATGCCTTGATGCCTTTAACCTTCTTAAGGAAAAACTTACTCATGCTCTTATTATGGTCACACCGGATTGGAGTCTTCCCTTCGAGTTGATGTGTGATGCAAGTGATCTAGCTGTTGGGGCTGTGCTAGGGCAACGCAAGGATAAATATTTCCAACCTATCTATTATGCAAGCAAGACATTGAATTCCACACAAGAGAACTATACAACAACTGAAAAGGAATTATTGGCGGTTGTCTTTGCTTTTGATAAATTCCACCCTAATCTCATTTTATCCAAGGTCGTAGTATATATGGACCATTCAGCTTTGAAGTACTTGTTGACAAAGTAAGACGCCAAACCGCGTCTCATAAGATGGATCTTACTCCTCCAAGAATTCGACCTTGAGATTAAAGACAAGAAGGGTTCCGAGAACTTAGCAGCTAATCATCTATCAAGGTTGGAAAATCCACACTTACAAAAGTTCAATGATTCAGACATCAATGACAAGTTTCTAGAGGAGAGATTGTTTGTGGTTTGTTCTTTGGAAGAATCTAGCACACCATGGTTTGCTGACATCGCCAATTATTTAGTGGCTAGGGTTCTCCCCAAGGACTTGAATTATCATCAAAAGAAGAAGTTCTTTGCCGATTTGAAACACTACTTTTGGGAGGATCCATACTTGTTTCGGGTTTGTGCCAATCAATTAATCAGGAGGTGTGTCTCTCGGGAAGAAGGATGGAAGATTCTTTTCCACTGTCATTCTAGATCGACCGGAGGTCATCACAGTGCTAACCAGACTGCCTATAAGGTTTTGGAGTCGGGTTTTTATTGGCCTTCATTGTTTAAAGATGCTCAAAGTTATGTAGCATAATGTGACAGCTGTCAAAGGGCTGGAAATGTTTCAAGAAGAGATGAAATGCCCCAACAATACATCCTTGAGTGTGAAGTGTTTGACGTATGGGATATTGACTCAATGGGACCTTTTCCCCCCTCTTTTGGCAACAAGTACATATTGGTTGCTGTGGATTATGTGAGCAAATGGGTGGAAGTGCAAGCTTTGACAACAAATGACTCAAGGGTGGTGGTAAAGTTCCTTAAAAAGCTTTTATGTAGGTTTGGGTCCCCACGAGCGCTTATTAGTGATAGAGGCACTCACTTTTGTAATACTCAAATTGAGAAGGTGCTGAAAAGGTATGGGGTTACTCATAGACTTGCCACCCCATATCACCCCCAAACTAGTGGACAAGTGGAGGTGTCGAACAAAGAATTAAAGCGCATCTTAGAGAAAACTGTAGCACACCATAGGCGGGATTGGGTTGAAAGATTGGATGAGGCCTTGTGGGCCTATAGAACCACCTATAAAACACCGTTGGGATCTACTCCCTATCGGCTTGTGTATGGTAAGGCATGCCACCTCGCCGTCGGAATCGAGCACAAGGCCTATTGGGCTATTAAATCAGTCAATTTGGATCTTGAGAAGGCCGAGATATAAAGACGGATGCAACTCAATGAGTTAGATGAGTGGAGACTCATGGCCTATGAGAATTCATTCACCTATAAAGAAAGAGCAAAGAGGTATCATGATTCTAGAATACAACACTCAAAACATTTCAAGGAGGGTGACTTTGTTCCACTCTTTAACTCAAGATTGAAGCTGTTTCCAGGCAAGCTGAAGTCTAGATGGTCGGGCCCTTTTAGGGTAAGGAAAGTCTTCCCCTATGGTGTGGTTGAGATTGAACACCCCAACAAGGGCATCTTTAAGGTAAATGGTCAAAGGCTTAAATTATACCATGGTGAACAAGAGGTTTTTAGAGACAGAGAAGAGTTTACTCTCTTTCCCTCATCCACTTGAAGTGATTTCAAGACGTTGAGCTAACGACTTTAAACAAAGCGTCTTTTGGAAGGCTGTCTGGGCCTATCTCTTTCTTTTTCTTTTGCATGTATATGTTTAGTTTATCTTTCCTCCTTAACGCTTTTTGATTGTATAGAAGCCACATTTTGGATCTTTTACAACTTCCTAAAGTAGAGAACTTTGAGGATTTTTTATTGCGAAGGACAGGTTGACCCATGAGGAGCTTGGGAGGTGCATCTCTGGTTGAGGAATTCACCACATTTCATTCTAGAGGTAAATACAAGATTTTACCTCCCATCTTTGTCTCTCTCTCTTTCTTCCTCGCACGCTCAGTAACTTTTGAGGGTGCAGAGATTGTAGATTCTGCTTCACTTTTGTTGCAAGAACTTTTTAACTTTCTTGTTTCTCAACTCGTGGCGGTTCGTGAGGTCGATTTGTGCTGATCAGGCTCAGGGGAGTACTAGTTCTTTTCTTTCCTTATAATATAATAACTTGTTGATGCATTTGTTTTCTCTTACCTCGGAATTATATGTCAAGACATTGGGGACAATGTCTCACTTAACTATAGGGGAGAAGAATGAGATTCATTGTAGAAGGAAGAAAAATGAACTAAGAGTGGTTGAAGTCCGGCAAAAAGATAGAAAAATTTTCAAAATTTTTCTTTTATCATTGCATTTGTCGGAATTTTTTTTTCAATTTTTTCTATTTATTCATCCTTGATGGAAAAAGACAATTTAGCATTCAATAAGGGATTGACTCTGAAAGCTTATCTTGTAATGCACTTTAGTCATGTTGGATTGTGTTAACTTGGCCAAAATTATGGGATGAAATCCTTGTGAAGTAAGTTTACCCGTTGCTTAATGTTGGATTTTGGAATTAGGATTAGTTCGGGATCCTTAAAAAAAGGTCAATTGGTTTAACTTTGGGAAGTTTTCTAAGAGGGTTAGTTCTCTTTTGAATTTCTAGAGAGCCATTTAACCCTCAAAGAAGGGGCAAATGAGGTAGTCTTCTTAGTGATTCTTTCTTAAGAGATCTCTTTAATCCTTAAAAAAGTAAAAGTAAATAGAATTCTTTTAGTATGGGCGGGCTTTGGTCCCTCAAAAGAGCAAAGTCTGACCCCTCTACTAACTATTTGAATAACTTCCCTAAAGGTTAAGGTAATAGAGGTTCATTGGGGTCCCTTTAAAACCTGGTCACCTAAGGTCGTCTGGCTTGGGATCGGCCGACCGAGGAAATTACCAAAACAAGATGGGAAAGTAAAAAAAAAAAAAAAATTGAAGGATTCTTCCAACTCGAGTAATTAAGTTTATAGGGACGCTTTCATTTGAGGGGACAATGTCTGTTAACTTGGGTGATGAACCTGAGATTATTGGCTCAAAGCTTGCTACATGGGTTGCGAGATCCAATTTAATTAAAGAGCTGATTAAAAATAAACCCCTGAAGAGATCTTTATAGAAGGGAGAAGCTAGGTGGAGTACTAATGCAGTCTACTTTCTTTTCGGGTTACTTTGCTTGGACAGATTGCCTAAAGGATCATATCCTCCTAAATAACTTCTCAAAGTGGACTAAATCTCCTTTTTGTCTGTTTGAACTTGCAATTAATCATAGTTTTGGAAGCTAACCTTAACAACAGGGATAAAAGCTTGATTTACATTGATTAGTTCTAGACTTTTGGCTGAAGTTTTCTCTGTTCAATTTTCTTGATAAGGTGTAACACATGTTAGAAGAAAGAAGAATCCTTTTGTGTTTCAAAGTTTATATCTAATAAATGTTGCTGATTTTCTATTTTGTGAATCCTCATTGAATTGAGCATTTATCTATTTTGCTTGAGGACAAGCAAAGAATCAAGTGTAGGGGAATTTGATGAAGGACGAAACACTCTTAATTCCTAGATGATTTCAAGTTCTTTTTGTTGTAAATTGAGTGGAAATCATTTAGAATTGGTACTTAATAGCATAATGTATCGCTTTCAGGTGATGTAGAACCTATTACGAAGAAATCAATTGGATTCATCAAGAAAAGAAAAGGAAAAGCTAAGTTTTTTGCCCATACACCCCTCCATACGCCTCATATGGGCCTAGAAAACTCAAGGCAATTTCATACAACCCTGTATGGAGGGGCATATGGAGCATCAATTTCAAGCAAAGAGACCGCTACACCCCTTCCATACGGGGTGTATAGATTAGTCGCAACTTTAATTTTCCCGATATTTGCCCCCTTTCTCTTACTTTGTACATGTTTATATATATATATTTAAGTGGAGAGAGGAAAGAGAGCAAACCAACGGTTTTATTCTTAACACATATCTCACTTTTCTCTCTTGGAACAACAACACAAGAGGATCCTTGTCTCAACTAAAGCATTCAAGATTCGAACTTCCGGGTGGTAATCATGAACTCTAGTTGCTCTCCTATCAATTGTATTTACATTCTTTCTCTCATGGAGGAGTAATCTAGAGATCTAGATCTCTTTTGAAACCATTCTTGTCATGTGATGAAGGATTGATCTTAATGAAGACATATTGATGTTCTTTTGTTTCATTACTTGTTCTTGATGTGCATCTTAGATTTATATTTCCAGAGTATGAATCTATGTTTGATTTCATTCATGTTGATTGAGAAATTGCTTGTATAATTAGATATAAGGGTAATGAATGAGATTTGATCGTGATTCTAGAGATAGGATAACGAAAATCTTCTGTTTACCAACCGAACGGTGAGAGAGTCAAGTGCCTCATGCAATCCTAGGTTGCTATTAGTTAAGAAGAGATTCTAACGGATAAACCTAAGATTAGATAGGCTAATAGATTTGAGAGAACTGTTAGTTTGACTAATGAAACTTTACAACTTAAGAACTGGATTGTTTAATCTTTTGTTTCTAATGATTCGCATGGCATGAATGGGATTAGAGAGAGATCTAGGTTGCTTAGTTGTTGATTCGAACTCGTGTTTTGTTAAGTTCCTTTTCTTTAGCTCAGTACATTTTATAATTTGTCTCTTTTAGTTAAGTTCATTAAATCATTCACTCGCCTTGATCGGTTGGATGATAGGAACGGAGTAAGTATTAGTAATTGGTGAACTTTAATCTCCTTGGAACGACCCTGATTTCGAACACTATACTACGCTACGATAGGTGCACTTGCCTATTGCATCATAGTTGGAAGCAAGGAATAGGTTTATAAATTATTAAGCTACGATCCGCAACGATCATGATACATAGTTTGTTCCATATTTTTTTGCGTAAACACCAGTTATACATATATCTATATATAGAAAAAGTTAAGTTTACATGTATTAATTTAGTTTAAGAAAACAAAGCTAAATTTAGATATTAAATCTGTAGTGATAGCATTAGCAAAATAGAGCAAGGTGTTATCATCGAGATAGTGATACCTAACCTTAGCCCATTCTATTCTTTATATTGTTACAATAGTATTTATCCGTGATTTACCTAATTACTAGTTTCTTTGTATGACTTCTTTTCCAACTTCTTTGCCTTATTGTTTATTAAGGAAATAATAAAATTACAACAGTCGCAATCACAATCAAACAAGGAAAGACACATATACAATATACCAAGATTCAACACAACATATCAAACCAATCACAACATTGCAACATATCATTAAGTTTCCTACTCATCTCTTTATGGTCGTCATAGTCCTAATTGTCATTAAGTGATTCCAATGTGTGGTCTCTTCATCGAATAGTATCGAAGGATTAGCTACAGCGACTCCACACAATTTCCGTTAGATTTCTTGATCTCCCGTTAACTCCTATTTCTTCTCAAATTCCGCAATGCCTTTCCCCACACTCATGTACACAATCATTTCACTGATGGCACGCACTTACTTCTAGGGCTTCCTTTTATAACTTGATCACTTGGTCAAGCTATTTGAGTCGCCGTTGCTATATGGATGACACCTTCTCTTTCTAATCAATTTCACACACATATACACTTGCTTTCTTCATGAAATTCTCTTTTCCTCCTTAGCTTCATCTTTCCATTTCTTTTTCTCATTTTTCCCTTATTATTCTCCTTTTTGGAATTTCCTGAATTCGCCTCTCTTTTACATGATGCAACTTTGAACCTTTCATTTATCAATTTGTCTCTAATATCTTTCCATGAACTACTTGTAGGACAATCCGTAGGATTAGCAGTCACTAAAGATTTTGTATCACCTTCTTTCTTCTCTCCTTTGTTGACATCTCCACAAACAAGGCTTTCCATCCTCTCTACTGATCTCAATCCCCACTCATGCTTCCATCACTATATACACACCGACTATCCTTTACACACACACATGCCCACCTCCATCGTAATAACGTTATACACACACATACACAAATGTTTCACTTACACACATACATAGGATCAATACCCTTTTGACTTCATCTTCTAGCTCTTCTTCTCTTTTCCTCACCCTTTTTCTTCTTCAATTCTCGCTTTCTCCATCTTCCAACTTTTCTTCTTCCTTTCTCCTTATTCTTTTCTTCCTCTTGGCTCTCTTACCCATGACTTTCTCCCTTGCTAGACTCCCTTCAACCTTTGGATTTCTCCACTTTCTCACTTCTTCTTCTCATTTCTTTTCACTCCTCTCCAGCCTACATTTATGTATGTATATATTTCAAATCTTTCCTTCTAATTTTCCATGTTTTTCTTCTTCCTAGACATCTTCCATTTTCCATTTCTTTTCTTCATTTCCTAATCCTTTTTCCCTAATTCTTTTCCCTCTTCTACTTTGTATCTCCTACACACTGAACACCACATATACACCATACACACACAATTACATGCACATAGCTGCACTTCTCAACCCTCTCTTCTCCTCTTGCCTACATGCACACATAGCTATACCACACAACTTTCTCCTCCCTCACACACACACACATACACACACATACGGTTGTAACAGGGTGGCTCTTCCACCTCACGCACATACACACATACATCGTAAGCACTAAATGTGTCTCTCTTTCGCCAGAACGTTTCCATCTTCTAATTCTTCATCTTTCCCATATATTTTTCTCATTTTCCTTCACTTTTCTCTAGCCTATGTTTAGCTCCTCCACTCCACATCTATGTATATATATATATTTTCCAATCCTTTTCTCCCCTTCTCATCCTTCATTCCTGTAAACATGGTTGGCTCCTACTTCTCTACTTTAGCTTCTCTTCTTCCTCTTCTTCCAGACACTCATTCCTACACATCCCCGCACATATTCCTTTTCTTGCTAAACTCCCCTCACTCCTCTAACTTCTCCACTTTCTCATTTCCCTTTCCCCACTTGTGATGCTTATACTCCGCAAGAGATGACAGCTCTTGAGCTACTACAAGGTCAAGATGATTGTAGATCCTGTCTTAAAGTTTCTATAATCCTAGGACATTAACATACCTTAGGACCTCCATCTCCTCCCTTGAGTATACTCTTCCATCTCCACCATTCTTTGTTCCCATACCCGAATAACCACTCAATGGTATCAATTCATCAACACCCTTAATTCCACTTCTGCTTTTCCTACTTCCACCTCATTTCTTATTTCTTTATATCAAGGAGAACATCCAAAACCTCATTGCCACTTGCTTTACCATTCTAAAACCACTTACCACCATAAACCCTAAAGTCAAAATTCCTTCAATTACAATCCCCAATTGATTCAATCTTCATTAACCCAATCAAAGAACTACCCAATAATCCATGATCACTTTCTCTACTCCCTTGAAACCCCATGAAATCAAAACTTACCTCAACCGAGTTCCCTAAGGGAGGCTGTTGTTGTCCATCTTTTTTTTTCCTTGCTTGGAACATTTTGCAACCGGGGAAGACTTCCTTTCACGCTGGAACTCCTTGCGCAGCTGCTGGGCATCACCACTTGGATGTTGCTGGACGCCTTCTTGCAGAGACCAAGGAAACAAAACAGAAGGAAGAGAGGCAAGGAGGAAGGGATGGGGGAGTCGAGTAGCCAGTCGGACAAGGGAAAAGAGAAGGGAAGAGGGATGAGGAAGAAACGACGAGGGGAACAGGTGGGACCGGCAGCAGCAAGGCCAAAAGAATCCTGAAGACAGTTAGGAAGAGGGAAATATATAACAGGGAAGGGAAGGAAACGTGGCTCACCGTCGGATGCTAGGCATTTCCTTGCTAGCCAGAAGAAATAAAAAAAAAAACGATAAAGAAAACGGGAAAAAAAAAGGAAGGGAAGAGGGCAGGGGTTCTTCGAACTAGAAAAGACAATAAGAAAAGAAGGGGAAAGAAGAAGAAAGGGAGAGAAAAAGGAGGAAGGGACAATTGGGGTGATGGCTGATCAGACATGAAACATGGAGAGGAAGGCTTGGCAGATGGAAAAGAAAAAAAAAAAAACAAAAGTGAAAAGAAAGAAAAGAAAAAGAAAAAGAAGTAAATAAATAAATAAATAAACTTAGATAAAGATAATTATCTTTTTATGGGTTTATTTAAACATGGATTAATATTTTTTTAAACTATTTAAATTATGATAATTTTTGTTTGAAATTTATTTATATACTAAATAAAATATTTCGAGTATAAATGCTTATATAGAAATTTTATTTAATTATCGTAACTTAAAATTTTAATTATTATTTATCTTTTGTTATAAAATTCCCATTATATTTTATTAAATTAGTATTAATATATTAAAGTGATTTAATTTCTGTTATTAAATTTTCTTAAAATTTTAGATTTACAAAAAAATATTATCTTTACTACCCTACCCTAAAAATAGTTATTATTTTATTTATTTTATTATAGATTTTCTTAAATTTTTAGTTCGTTACATACGTGGTTAGATACGAATGGCAACCAGGCTAGGGGCACTCCCAAATGTGATTTATAGCATTTGAAGTTTTGAACTATATGCTTCTAACAAAGAATCATAAGGACTCGTAATTGAAGGGAAGGCAGGATTTCTAGTTAAATGTAGAATGAGTGTAATCATAACTATGTCGAATTATTAATTCGAAGTTAAAAGTGTCTATGGAGAATGAACTTTGCAGTTCTCGGTGTTTGTGATATAATTGACGAATTGTATTTAGTAGCTCGGAGATTTGAATTCCGAACCTGGCGTGGGTGGCTAGACCCAGCGTATAGTAGGTTTGTCCTGGAGAACTTAGGACTTAACTCCGACTTCCCCGAGAGCTGTGGCTTTGGTTTATTTTAATATGTTTAGTGTTTGGCGTCTGTGATGAGGCTTTCAATTAACCCTTTGCTTTGATATTTGCTTGGGTGTATTCATGGCATAGCATGGTGTAACAACAGTTGAGTTATCCTCGATAAGAGCATGGTTATCAAAACTTGGAATTTTTTACATAAATATACCATCAAAAACCTGTTTTATGAAAAATTCAGCTTTTCTTTTCTTTTTAGATTGTATTCGCATTCACATTCTGGCTCGGTAGGAATTTTCTACGTGCATTAGTATAGCACGTAGGCACTAAGTTTGGCCTCGTCATTGGTAAACTGCTTTTGGTTTGTGTTTTAGATTCACTTAAAAAGAGCCAAGGAGATTTATATTTGTCCCGAGGTTTATCAGTAAGAGGGTGGTCGGAACTAGGCTAGAGGACTCAGGTTGTCGAATTCCACTTTGACTCTGCACGAGCTTTAATAAGTACCACTTAATTTCATGAAAGAAGACACATGAAAAGTCTACTATATGATTTTAGGGAGATCCTTAGGAAAAGTGGTGAATTGCTTCTTGGGAGCTCTATTTATGAGAGCTCTCAAAAAATATAGCGTTACAATCCAGCTGCTGTTAGTCGATCTTTGATTGGTGATTTGTAACTTAAAAATAGCAAGAGAATGTGACTTTTGAGAGTGTGGGAGTGTTGGCTTACGTGCGGGGTTATGTGGGTATTATGTGCAAATGCATTACACGTAGCCTAACGACGAAGTAACACATGTGAGTATGATTAGGGAGTGATCGAGATGAGAGGAGGAATAGTCAGTCTTAAATAAGTCCCAACTTTATGGTGATAGGTGTATAATTTGTGAGATAAATATAGGTAAGTGATAATTCAAATCTTCTAGAGAAAATTTGGTAGAGTAATCACACTTTTTTCAAAAGAAGTCCCCCTTTTTAGTTAGGAGGCATGATGTATTTATAGTGTTTGGTTATAAATCTCATTTGTTGAATGGTGATGGCAATTAACGGTTCCTAGCAAATGAGGTCTCATATGGGCTTTATATGAATTTAGGCCCACCAAAGACCTTTAGTGTGTGTGTATAAGTCTTATTTAAGAAAGGTGGGATCGAGCGAGCCGATTCAATGGGCCCTACTTTAAGCCCACCATGCCAAATCTCTCTTCATTATCCCATAACATGGACTTTACTCTTTGGGCCTTGTCATCTTAGCCCAAAGAGTTAAATCCATTAAAATAATAGGGGGTAAGCCCATGAATTAGACTTAGCACCCCTACATTTTGCCCTTTGGCCAAAGTCCTTTGAGTGAGGTTGAAGGGACTTGGGGCATCAAATAAGCCTTTATCATGGCTAGGAAATTACTTGACGCTTGTGCACTTGTGGAATAGCTACATTGCTGCCGTTTACTCTTATATAGCATTAAAACCTAGCACTGACGCTTGTGAAGTAATTTAAAATTTTCTTATTGTACAAATATGTAATATCATTTGATCACGTGTGTGGCTTTAGCTAAATGAGATTGCATCATTCCTGAATACCACAAAGCATATAGTAGATAAACTTAACCTGAGTTGGGTTTTTTTTTTTTTGTTTTAGAAAGATTGTAAATAATAGAATATTATTGAAAAATTTATGTTAAGATTTCATGGTCAACATTCTTAAATTTAATCACCTTAAGAGAGGTATCTTATGAATCAGGTAACTCAGACTGCAATAATCGTATGCCATATGTGTGTTAAGGTGTAGCTCATATTCTCTTATGATAGAAAAGTATGTGGGTCCCACTCCATGCTAAGTGGGTAGGGGTTTAGGGAAACTACCTCGACAGGGTCTCAAGGGGGTAGTGTACCCTGGACACTAGAGGGCTTTTAACATTTAAGCCTTTATTTGTTCATTAAAAATTTGAGCTTGAGGTCATGTGTTTCGACTCTTTTATTTTATTTTTATTGTGCACCGACCCTAACCTTAATAGTGTGATACTAAATAAGAATACATATTGCAAATTCGTATAATATAAGGTTGACCTCATTAAGTCAGATTGGGATCCTTAAATGCTTTTTTTTTTCTAATATATGAATTGTCTATTTCATATAATACATTTTATTCCTTTTCTATGCGTTCATTTATGGTAAGAAGGAAATAGACCATGTTGGGATGAGGTATCTTGATGTGCTCAAAACCAAGTTCAAGTATAATCAAATGACTCAAAGAAAACAATCCTCAAGTCACAATCAAACCGGTTCATTCAACTATGAAATTGCGTGACCCTAATGGAACTTTGATGAAATCCAATGGTTCAAAGATTCAATTAACTTTCACTAATGATCAATTTCACTAAAAAACAATAAGATCAAGTGAACTTCACGTGAAATGGATGAAGAAGAAAAGCACAAAACCGTGATGTACCCTCTTCCCATATAAGCTCAAATTCACGCCACCACTAAAGAGCATTCAATCTCAAATGAATAATCAACCTTACAAGATAATTGTCCACAAAATACAATCACAAATAAGTCCAAGAAAGATTCAAATATACCATAGATATGACTCACTAGAGAAGGAATGAAAAACAACAAAGATGAAATCGATATGACTCACAATTCCCCTTTGTCGCACTCACCACAATTCCAATTCTTGGGTTGAAATTGATAAGAGATTTTTGAACTAGGATAAACCTTGATTCCACACGTGAAAGTGCTATGTTTGTTCTTCAAAATATGGCCTCCTCAAACCCTCTTCTAAGCAAGTATTTATACTTGCTACTCCTAGGGTTAAAAAGTGGTCAAAATTATAAGTTTGCCACTTTTAAGGTGGCTAGTCCTAAATGAAAATTACAAGAAAATGAAAGTGTCCCAAAATCAAATACAAAAAAAAAAAAAAAATAGTTCATAAAACAATAACAAAGTACAAAATATCATAAGTCTTCATGAACCAATGCCTTAAAATGGAAAACAATCGCAACGCGTTTTTTATTGTCACTCTGAAAATGTTCTGTGTCCATCAACTGTTGTAGGACATATTGGCATCCCATGGAGAATTATCATTGTACTTGTAAGATTATTTTCAAATATTTATTAGAATAATAAACATAAAGTAAAATATGAGTGATTTGGATCATCATCCAAATCGAGTTTTGAAAATGTCAATGGTGCTAGAAATTTTCCCATCATCTCATTGAGCTTCTGAAAGATTTGCCCTCAAATCTAGAGGGTCTTTTCTTGGACTGAAACCCGATGTTTGGAATGACTTGTTAGCTGAAAATCTGGAAGAACTATATGTGCTTCTAACTAGTTCCTGGAACCCATGGACCTTAAATGGAGTCATCGGCGATAGAACTATACGTGATTCGCCCATGTTGAACATGTAGGTATTTTTAAACCTATCATGTAACACCCATTGATCATATAACTAAGGCCGAGCCAACAGTAAATGGAATGCATGCATAGGGACTACATCACACAGGATCTCATCATGATAATTCTACCTGACATTCACAGGAACCTTTGCATTAAGGTTAACATGCATACTACCTCTATTATCCAGCCAATGCAAGTGATAAAGGCTAGGATGTGGGATAGTAGACAGTTGTAATTTCTCTACCAACGCAGCAGATATAACATTCGTGTAACTACCACTGTCGATGATGAGTACACAAAGGTTACCTCTGATTCTACAAGAGGTGTGAAATATGTTCTCCCTCTGAATGTCACTAGTATCAGGAGATATAAATAAAACCCTGCGTAACACATTAAGGGGTAGATATTTCCCTCCTGTATGCTCCTCAGGTACGTCTGCAGTCTGGTCATCATAATATTTCTATAGTGCTATTGGTAGATCTGTAGGTTCAATCTGATCGTGGTCATCCTCAATATCCTCCCCAGTGTCCTCCATAACAGTCATCACTCTCTTATTTGGACACTGTGCTGCCATATGCCCAAATCCCATGCATTTAAATTATTTTATCTGGTACGCCTTCCCACTAGTAGATCAGGGAACAGTCTGCCTCACATCTAGAGCCATTACCTCTTTACCCTTCCTAGTAGGTAAATTTTCTCTCATAATAGTTGGGGTAGTTTTGTCCATTGCCTTCACTACCTCACCTACCGCTTTTGTTCCCCCTGATCGGCCGTCAGCTGATATGGGTCTAGTAATAGCACTGGGCCTACTGCTCGGAGCCCTAAATAAGTTAGACCTCCTTTGTCTCTCTACTTTTAAGGCCAACTGAATAGCCTCATCAAGTGTACTATAGCACTGTAGTTCAACAACACATGCTATTTCATATTTTAGACCTAAGACAAAACGTGTTACAGTTTGTTCTGGAGGTTCAACGGACCCACACCTAATCATAAGGGTCTCAAACTCCTGCACATAATCATCCACTGTTTTGCCTCCCTGCCTTAATGTCTGCAATTGCATAAACAGTTCCTGTTTGTAGTGCTCAGGAATGTACCTTTTTCTCAATATCCTTTTTATATCCTTCCAGGTCTGAATCTCAGCCTCTCTATCTCGACGCCTGCTGATAATCAGATTCTTCCACCATAGTGCAGTGTACCCTAAAAACTCGACAGTAGGCAATTGAACCTTGGTACTATCATCGATCTCATAACATTAAAAGAGACCCTCGACCTTGTCCTCCCAATCTAAATATTCATCAGCTGATCCCTTGCCATCATAAGATGGCATCTGTAGTTTCACATATTCCAAGCCCCGAGGTGGCCTGAAATCCCTATTTTGATATGGGTTTGCCCCAAAATTGTCATCCCTCTCTTCCCTGTATGGAAGATGCTCCTCACCCATCCTTCTATTCAAATTCCCATCTCCCATTACTCTGTCTCGATGAGGATTTTGTGGAGCTACCCGAGGTAGTGCCGGCTGGTTTACTACTGGTGGTTGTGGTAATGTCATTCTGTTAATTCTAGTTGCCAGTGTAGCAACTATGGTAGTAAGATCCTGGAGTTGTTCTTCCAATGTTCTCCTACCTGCCACATTACGACCTTGACCTCCACTAACCTAACTATTGGCTTCATCACCAATTCCCCCATTCACGTTGTCATTCGACATAGTTGTAGACTCCCATATACCGATCCTAAAAAAAAAAACAATTTGAAGCAAGGACACACACTCCACAACCACACTTCCCTTAACGCCACACAATAGCAACTACAAAAAAGAAAACAAACAAACCCACTTAACTTCACAAGTATGTTATTACAACCCACATGTAGTACTCTTCTCCACAACACGTTAATACAACATGGTGCAACAATTTTTTTTTTAAGTTCCACAAATCACTCCTTCATAAACAACTCCCACGGCAACAACACAAGTGGCAACAACAACAAGTATGCTTCCACTTCCTCGGCAACAATAATAAATGGCAACAACAACAAATTTACTTCCACTTCCAACGTAAGGATATCAACATAACAAATATACTTCCACTTCCACGGTAAAGATAACAAGATATACCACTTTCCACAAATGTAATCCGCAACTTACAATAGGCAGCAACTCCAATTTGAATTTCAACCTCTTCACTAATTGCAAGCCTTCCTCAATTGGTAAGAAATGAATTTCGAATTCAAATGACACTCATTAACTCCCACAACTTAATGGATGTGTTTGAATTCAAATAGATTCCTTGCTAATCAACACAATGAAAATATGTAAAATACACTTCCTAATTTAGAATTTGCACAATGGAATTACAACAACAAGCTTCACAACCTCCTCCACGCAACAAGCTAGTCACGGTAAGAAAATGGTAAGTTTTTAAGTTCAAAAAATTGTTGAATTTAACAACACTTCTATTCTTCTTTCCTTCCGCGAAATAATTAATCACAAGAAGCTACAAGAATCTTCCTAATCCAACTCCAACAAGCAGCAAATCAGATTTCAATCAAGGCAATTTTCACAACTTAAAGCTACAACAACACAATTGCGGTTCAAAATTGAATAACCCTAATTGAAGATGATAATCACGAAATCAACCAACACTTAATCCCTTCTCTCAACTTGTGCTCTGATACCAAAAGATGATGTGCTCAAAACCAAGTTCAAGCACAATGAAATGACTCAAAGAAAACAATCCTTAAGTCACAGTCAAACCGGTTCAATCAACTATGAAATTGTGTGACCCTAATGGAACTTTGATGAAATCCAATGGTTCAAAGATTCAATTAACTTTCACTAATGATCAATTTCACTAAACAACAATAAGATCAAGTGAACTTCACGTGAAATGGATGAAGAAGAAAAGCACAAAACCGTGATGTACCCTCTTCCCATACAAGCTCAAATTCACGCCACCACTAAAGAGCATTCAATTTCAAATGAATAATCAACCTTACAAGATAATTGTCCACGAAATACAATCACAAATAAGTCTAAGAAAGATTCAAATCTACCATAGATATGACTCACTAAAGAAGAAATGAAAAACAACAAAGATGAAATCAATATGACTCACAATTCCCCTTTGTCGCATTCGCCACAATTCCAATTCTTGGGTTGAAATTGATAAGAGATTTTTGAACTAGGATAAACCCTAATTCCACACTTGAAAGTGCTATGTTTGTTTTGCAAAATATGGCCTCCTCAAACCCTCTTCTAAGCAAGTATTTATACTTGCTACTCCTAGGGTTAAAAAGTGGTTAAAATTACAAGTTTGCCACTTTTAAGGTGGCTAGTCCTAAATGAAAATTACAAGAAAATGAAAGTGTCCCAAAACCAAATACAAAAAAAAAAAAAATAGTTCATAAAACAATTACAAAGTACAAAATATCATAAGTCTTCATGAACCAATACCTCGGAATGGAAAACAATCATAGCGGGTTTTTTATTGTCACTCTGAAAATGTTCTGTGTCCATTAACCATTGTAGGACATATTGGCATCCCATGGAGAATTATCATTGTACTTGTAAGATTATTCTCAAATATTTATTAGAATAATAGACATAAAGTAAAATATGAGTGATTTGGATTATCATCCAAATCGAGTTCTGAAAATGTCGATGGTGCCAGAAATTTTCTCATCATATCTTTTTCCCAAAATATTTACTAATTGATGATAATGAATAAGCAAAATTGGAACGGCATCTTCTTCCTCTACCCTTTCCTTTGTGTCATTTTTTTTTTAGCAGCATTAAGCCATTTTGGTAGCAACATTATGCACTAGTACTACCTCAAAGACGCTTTACATGCATGATTTAATTCAATCGCTGATGTGGAATGAGATTAATTGTTGGATATAATTTTTTTGTTGATGATATGAACTCTTGTGAACTGTATATCGATAAGGTAAGTTTGTTCCCTAAACTGAGGCTTCAATTTTAGGTAGGCTTATCTATTCGAACACCATCTCTTTGAAGGCATTGAAATTATTCATTCTGATTTTTTGAATTTTTTTTTAACTAGTATAAATATCTTCATATCTATATCTTTTAAGTTGACCATTACAATATTTTCTTGTCAGATATATATATTTCGATTTTTTTTGGATCTTCTATAATTGGTAAAAATATCCTCATATCTATATCTTTCAATTCTATGATTGCAATCTCTTCTTGCTGGATATATATATATATATATACATAAGTTGCAAAACGATTGAGCACAAATTGATCAAGAGGTATAAATTGATATATAGGCTCGTACCTCTGTATCCTTGAGTTCTAAGGAGACAGGAACCAAAGTTTGGTGGATGATTTGCAGCTCTACGAGCAGAGCGTGATTAGCGGCCTAGTAATCGCTCTTTAGGGGTTGCTCAGGGCTGTAGAGGATCGTTCTCGATTGGGTTTGCCAAGCCGGGTTGGTCGCAGAGCTGTCTGACGAACTCAAACTCTTTTGTTTTTTTTTTTAATACTATTTTACGTGTTGACCCCCCTTCTCTCTTTTTTTTTGTTTTCTTTTTTTCTTTTTATCTAGCTCTAGCGTGATCTCGTTCCAGCGATTGGAAATGCAACTTTTAGCAATTGGAAGTACAATCTTGTTCCAGCAATTGACAATCTCGTAGAATTGTCGCTTTGTCGATTGTCATTGTGTTTCAGCATCCTTCGCCGCAAGTTTTAGTTTCAGTAACTGGAATTGCAACCCTCTCCTCAACTGCAGGTAAGGTCCTTCAATCTTAGGAATAATGTGAATGACATGCTTCGTGGAAATTCTTGTGTCCTTATTGTTCTTGACTGTTTTACTCTCCTTGTTTATCGAATCAACTAAGTTATTTGAATCCAATTCGTGTGTACGGTTTTGCAATATATTATGCTCATCAACGAACTTTTAAATTATCCTTGAAACCACCACGTAGACAAGCCCTCATCATGGAGAACAGATGACGAAGTCATGTCTTTATACGAGTCATGGCTCGTCAAACATGGCAAAAATTACAACGCTTTAGGAGAGAAAGAAAAATGTTTCCAGATTTTTAAGGATAACCTTAGTTTTATAGATGAACATAACAAATTTGGAGAACAGATCTATAAGGTCGGTTTGAACCAGTTTGCCGACTTGACCGATGAGGAGTACTGATCTATGTATTTAGGTACCAGGATGAATTCCAACAGGAGGTTGGTTAAAGGTAGGAGGAGTGAGCGGTACATGCCACGCGCCGGTGAGGAGCTACCAGATTCCATCGATTGGAGGAAGGAAGGTGCTGTAGTTGATGTGAAGGATCAAGGAAGCTGTGGGAGTTGCTGGGCTTTCTCCACGATTGCTGAATGAAGGATGCAATGGGGGTCTCATGGACTATGCCTTCGAGTTCATTATCAACAACGGGGGCATTGACATCGAAGAAGACTATCCCTACATAGCTAAAGATGGAAGATGTGATCAATACAAGAAAAACACAAGAGTTGTCTCCATTGATAGCTGTGAGGACGTTCCCCCAAATGATGGGAAAGCATTGCAAAAGGCACTTGCTAATCAACCCGTCAGTGTTGCCATTGAGGCTGGTGGTAGGGAGTTTTAGTTCTACGATTCAGGAGTATTTTTTGAGAAATGTGGAACAGCTTTGGACCATGGTGTTACTATTGTTGGGTATGGCTCGGAAGATGGCATGGATTACTGGATTGTGAAGAACTCATGGGGTGCTAGCTGGGGAGAAAGTGGTTACATCAAAATGGCTCGTAACATTGCCAACACTACGACCGGGAAATGTGGAATTGCTGTAAAGGCCTCTTACCCCATCAAGAAGGGCTGGAACCCTCCCAATCCCGGTCCTTCTCCTCCATCTCCTGTAAAGCCACCAACCCAATGCGATGGTTACTACTCATGTCTTGAGAGCAACACTTGCTACTGTATCTATGAGTATGGAAACTATTGCTTTGCATGGGGATGCTGTCCACTGGAAGGAGCTACCTGCTGTGATGATCATTATAGTTGCTGTCTTCATGATTACCTTATCTGCAATGTCAATGAAGGAACTTGTCTAATGAGCAAGAATAATCCTTTTGGGGTTAAGGCATTGAAACGTACCCCTGCCAAGTTCCACTGGGCATTTGGAAGCAACGGCAAGAAGAGCAGTGCCTAAGGAAATAGTTGGGGTGTTTGAGAAGTCGATGAAGATTCGCTGGGGATGACCGAATCATTGTAGTATTCGCACTCAACTCTTTCGAATTCATTAACTTTGTTGTGCTTCCAGCTTAAACTCTCAAGTTGTCGCTTGAGCTATGACCGGGAGAAGATGGCTGGAGTCTACCACAATTCGCTATTGCTTAATCCTAGTACATGAGTGTCAGTCTATTGAAAACGTCGATCGGGGTTGCATCGCCGGTCTCAGGTTTTGTCATCATTGTGATTGTCTCAGGTTCGGTCGTATAAGGATGTCCATGTTGCCCAGGAAATCCGACATTGTGCTAGAAGATCTCATATTGCTTGATTTGGGCAATTAATTTTGCTGGTCATTCTACAATTTCCAATTAGGTTGGCATCCCTTTCCATCCGTATTGGTTTTCTTTCCTCTTTGGTTGACGATCCTACTCCATGAGGTGGATCAGTTTGTGAATAGGCTACTTGAGCCAAACCAATCTTCCTGTGATAAACTAGTATGGAAGGGTAAACCCTCATAGGCTCTCTTTATAGAGCATGCATATGATCTTGCTAGAGAGAACTCCCCTTAAAGTCAACTAGTTTCCTACTATTTGGAACAAGTCTTCAATGCCTAGGCATACGTTTATCGTATGGTTAATTGCTAAAGAAAGACTTTATAATATGGAAGGTGCTTAAGGGGGATTCATAAAAAAAGTGATAGTAGACTACAAGTGGTCTGCTACTACTTGTGAAAAAAAAGAAATCAACTTAGCTTCAATAGTAACATCAAATGACTATGATTGTTGTATTAGTTTATGTTTCCTGCATTCATTCTTTATGGTGGGACATTCTATTGCAACAATAGAATGACCATAATAACTACATCAGATCTTGTGACATAAATTTGTTCTTCATCACGGGACATTCTTGTTGCTAGAGAGCTTTTGTTGGTTAATTTCCATTAGACAATTCTTGATAAGATAAAGATAAGGTTTTTCTCCCCTCATGAAAACCTTCATGGTTTGTGAACTTTATCTTGGATAGTAGCACAAGATGACTATGATGATTGTGTCGAGCCATGTCGCTTGTGTTCATGCTTCAATACGGGACATTCATGTTCATGTAGCAACATATAATGACTGTGATAGTTGCATTGAACTACACGATTTGAGTTTGTGCTTCATCATGAGACATTTCAACTTCTAAAAAAGAGATCTTTGATGGTTATTTAGGGTTCTCACTTCCTTGTGTAGATTTTTTGAAATAGGTTTGATGATTTAGTAGGGTTTCGTAGTATTTTGCTACACTCCCAATTGATAGATGTTTTATTACTCACTATGTTTTTTTTTTTTTTATTCTAGTGTCTTCTTCTTAGTATCCTTTCTTTTTATTGTAAGAGTAATCTACCCTCGTTTGCCTTTGCAGGTAGTAAGGTCATCAGGAGATTTTTAGCACTTTTCTCTCCCCCCTTCTTTTTTTAGTAGTATTGATTAGATTCGGTTGTTGCTACCACTTACAATGGGTAAGGACATTGGAAAAGTTAAATCACGTAGTAGGATTAGCAACAAAGGTAAAGAGATAGTAGCATATTCTGATGGTTACATACCTATGGTGCCTTCTTGTTAGAGTAAATGGCCTGACTCGATGATTAAGGAAGATTTCTTTTGGAGTTGCATAGGCAAGAGGGATACACAGGAGCACTAACATGTTGATGGCATGTGGCATTTCATAAGATAGGAGCTTAAGGTTGAAGCTAGAGAGAATATAGAGGGGACTTCTATATTACGTTTTAGGAATGAAGGGGGAAACTTCCCTTGTCAAATACTCAACTTTTTATTCATAAGCAAGCTGTGCCGAGTTAGCATCCTTGGCTCAATCACATCATAGGCAACCCGAGATAT
This sequence comes from Laguncularia racemosa, assembly GCA_037954665.1. Taxonomy (NCBI): domain Eukaryota; kingdom Viridiplantae; phylum Streptophyta; class Magnoliopsida; order Myrtales; family Combretaceae; genus Laguncularia; species Laguncularia racemosa. The sequence continues at coordinate 23,093 of JBBMOL010000554.1, forward strand.
GTAGATGCTATGGAGTTTGCAGAAATCTACTACCCTATGATGATTTCCTCCCATTTTGGGTTTCCAAGCCTAAATGAAACAGATTTTTGGCGAAGTGTTATGACTCACTAGAGTACATAGACACACACTTTTGTAACTTCTTGGGGTGAGATTACTCTTACATTGGAGGACGTGTGCACACTCCTTCACTTTCGTGATTTTGGGCTAATGGACATTGTAACCGCTAACGTCACTAAGGAAGATGAAGGAGTCATATCGGGTTTAGAAGGAGCAATACAAGTTAGTTTTTCTTAGTCTCACATGTGATGACGTCCCCCCCTCCTTTTTTTTTTTTTTTGATCATATAAGGTTTAGTTTAATTAACTTGATTACCATTTCTGTTGTTCTTAGGTTTGAGTTTGAGGCCTTCTTAGCATGTTGGTTGTCTTTGGGATTATTTTACCTTAGGTCTTTGCATCGGTGTTTGGACTTGTATCACAAGGCTTCAGTTTGATCGAAGGGGCATTATATCATACTATCACATGTCGATGTGGTGTTTTTGCAAGTATTCTTTGCCAAGCGGTTTAGAAAGCACTTTGGTTCTCCTCTAAATAGACTTAGTCCTATTGAGCCCTGAGCCTTCATGTGGATTGATAGAAAGCCTTTAGGTTCGCTATTCCATGTGATAGATGACATGAAGGAGGAGAATTTTCGACCTTACACGAGCAATTTAGTCGGTTATTTGTGGTTTCCAGAGTTTTATCCTAAAGGGTCAAAGGATATGGTGAACCTTCTCGGGGTTCATGAGAGACTTAATGTTAGCGAAGTGGGGTTTATCTTATGGTGCTCACCTAGGGGTCTTCCTTCTCTTCATGATTGGAGAGACTCCTCTAGTTGTTTTCTAGAGTGTAAAGTCATGTTATACTCGCCCCATAGAGTAACCCAACAATTTGGTTTTGACCAAGGAGTTCCTCAGGCCATTCACATAAAAGAGGATTTTAATTCATGTTGCCAATCACTCAATCCTGTAGATTTTAGAGATGTTCATCTAGATATGAGGCAATTATATTTCCCCTCTTTATCATGTTATGGACTTGCCTCTATCGGGTGGTTGACATACTGGATAATTGCTTAGATGATTTTAAGAAGTATGTGGATACACCCTTTGAGGAGGAACTACTTGAGGAGTCTATTTTTAAATATGACTTTCAATTTCGTCTCCTGAATGAAAAGGCAAAGTCATCTGCTAATGCGAAGAATAAAGCACCAAGTAGTCATTCTACTCCTTCATTAATTATGAGGCAAGTAAAGCGATTGCATGTTCAGGAGGTATTACCATTATTTATATGTATCTTATTCCTCTAATTTTCAACTATTACTATGTACTCATGCTAACTTTTTCCTTTCTTTTGTTGCAAGACAAAAGGGATCACGTTACTACCAATCCCCCCGTTGGTCCTTCGAAATCGACTCCTTTTAGTATTACACCATTCTTTAGTCATTACGGTGTTAGGAAGGAGCTTCGAATTAGGGATCGTCCTGCTATTATCGATGTTGTAAATGAAGAAGATGATAATGAAGTGGTTGATTTGGAGGACACTCTTGAGCACAGTATTGATAGTGGTAAAAGTACTCCAGTTTATGTTGATGACAGAGAAATTGAGCCCTTATGATACGATTCCAAGAGCTAAGATACGAGCACTAAAGAAATCAAAGTCAATCCGAGCTATAGCTGGCAGTACGGGGTCCAAAAAAGGAGGACATAAGTGTCGGGACGACCCAAGGTGAAGTTCGGCCAGCCTTAAGCCGGCCTTGAATAAAGGCTGGCCGAATTAACTTCAAGGCCGCCGGCCTTGGTGCCGGCTTATATGTAGGTCGCCGGCCTTTGGTGCCAGCTTATATTTAGGCTGCCAGCTTTTGGCCGACCTTGAATGGCTTCGCACAATTTTTTTAGGCATGATATAAATAGTGGTCTTTAGGTATTTCGAGGGGGAATGTTATTTTGGTTGTAAGAAAAACACTTTGAGCGGTGTGAATCCTCTTTGGAGATTCTTGAATATTGAGAATTTGATTTCACTTTATTCTAGTTGTTCTTATCAAATTCTTGGTTCCTATAGAATTTGTAGCGAACATCGTTATTGAATTCTTGGAATTCTTTAATCTTAGTGATTGATTTATAGAACGTGGTCTCTATCGTTCTATGATTTGATTGCGAATCAGTTTAATTTTATCAATCTTGGCATCTATAGATTGGTAATTTTATCTATATCCTTGTTTTTATTCGTTAGTACCAAATATAGAAAACCCTAAAATTTGTAATATTTGATTGTTATTCAAGATTTGATTTGCGTGAAGAATTTCGTATCATTTGATTTTCAGAGCAAAAATCGTATCATTTGGTATTAGAGCAGAGCGATTTTGTATCACCTTACTGAGTAATAATGTTGAGTTAAATGCTACCATTCATATAGATGACATCGATAATGATGAGATTGGACATTTCGATGAGCATGACATTCAGGCTTATGCCAATGAACTGAGAGAGGCAGGGCTTTTTGATAATTAGATAGATGGGACATTAAATGAGGCTTCAATTGGAATTGGTATGTCCCATGACACACTTGCTCTTTGTAACGAAGTTACTTCACCTATGACTCTTTCTAATATCATCCCTCTCCTAGTGATTGAAGTACCAAGACAGAATGAAGAGGGCTCCTCAAATATATTGCAAGTGGCTTCATTTCACGAGTTCATGGTTCATTCACAACTTTTGCTTTCACTAAGGCGCTTATACGAATTAGAGGGGGAATTCTAGTCTAAAGCTATTTGTTAGGGTTTTGAATTGAGTACCACCATGGTATCCATGCTTGGGTAAACTATGTCCCTTCTAAATAGACATTGGAGCTCATTATCTTAAAAGGAACTGAAACTCATCATTGATAGCATTGAAGGAGCACGGGCTTTAAAATTCAGAGTTGGTAGTATAAAGCCTATCACGATTAAGGCAAGGAAGGTTCTAGGTTGCTAAGACTTAATGGAACAATGTAAGGGAATTTAGAGGAATTGTCAAAGATTGATCTCAAAATGGAGGCCAACTTAGCTGGTCTGGATGCTAATTCCTTAGTTGGATCTGTTATAGGTTCCTGATTTTGCATTATCCCTTTTCATGTGTTTTTTTTTTCACGTGACATGTAAACTTGTTTGATGAACGATGATTTTTGCCTTGATTTAAAGGCTAGTTTCATGTCTTTATGAATTTTCTCCCCTTTTTTTTTAATGGTAGATGATATGTTATTCATAGCATGCTTAATAGTAGTTGCATTTACATAAATAACATGATAGGGTATGAGTTGATAGCATGTGTCTCGACCTTTTAGAGAGAAATTGCTAAGAAGGTATTACCCTCTACTTAATAAGTCGCTTTTAAAATTGCTAGCAAGTGCATTGAATAATAGAATCATCACATTTATTAAGGGTGTTATGCTATGCGCTTAGGAAATGATATTTTCACTAGTCAGCATGGCATGACCCACAGGACATTGCGCATTTAGGAGATTAATCTACTACCAAACTACAACAATGCAATGTATATAATGTGCGCTAAGGAATTAAATTTCTATCCTTGTAACAACAAATGAAATTTTTAAGACAAAAAGGTTGGAAGTAAGTTCTCATGTCTTGAGATGCGTTTTCATTTATCTCATTTCTCATGTTCATTCAACCCATTACAAATGAAACTTTTTGATGTACTAGAAATTGATAGGAGCTGTGATAGCATCCGTATTTAGATTATGAAGTTTATAGTAACCACTGTCATGAACTTCCTCAACGATAAAAGGTCTTGATATGTTTCAATTGATGATTGTAATTAAACAATGACAATTGAATAATCATCCAACAAGCCACAAGACTACGTGACTCCAACACACTCTAAACCCCCTAAAACTCAAGTGACATCTACACAAATGATAATTAAATTGTAATTTGGATATAGCACAATTAAACAATACACTTTAGGATATAATTCCACTAAAATGGCATGAATCCAATAATAGATTTGGAACCCTAAATGGCATGCAAATAAAAACTCAACAAGAACAATCCAATTCACACTAGATATGCCACACTAGTATGAAATTGGAATCAACTTAAGGGATTTGATATTACTCACAAATCCTTAAGCCTCAACTTGCTACAACCCTTAAAGAAGTTGATAAGAGTCTTATGAAATTAGAGATAGACCTTAGCTTTCACGTGAAAATGGGTAGCAAAATGTAATGTTCAAAAAGTACCCAGCAAACCTTAGTTAGCAAGTATTTATTCTTGCTTTTATTAAGGTAAAATCGCATGAAAATTACAACTAAGCCACTTAGGTGGCCGGTTCTAAACACCATTACAAGTAAATCAAAAGTCTAAAAAATGAATAAAAAGTGACCGATTCAATAAAAAAATACAAGTATAAAAGATAGTTTTTAAAGAGTCGGTTCTTCAAGTTAATTGAGTTCATTGCAGAACATTGGATGTGAGTCTGGTGATGTTCCCAATTTGATTAATAGTATAGGTTATTTGGCATCCTATAAAGATTGACCATTGTAATTGCTATAGTGCAAATCAAACATTATTAGATAAAGAAATGAACACATGTGGACAATTTGGATCATATATCCAAAATAGGTTCCCCGACTGCTAGGACCGCATGGTAGATTCCCATCAGGTCCTTCTCATTTAGGTGTAAACCTTGGAGTTAGAATACTTCGGCACACATGATCTGCTGCTCGAAGTACAACATTGCCCTTTTGAAATGACCTTTTCCTCACCAAGCGGGTATAAGCTACACCTAGTTTTTGCTGGTAATGAATTTAGTTTATGTTTAGTAGTATCTCATCTCTCTTCTAAGGCTTCTAAATTCAGCATACACAAGGCGCCTAGTTCATGCTTAGCATTGATGGCTAAGTGTGCGGATGGAGTCAAGACTTCCACTCGGACTATTGCTTTGGTGCCATATACTAGAGAGAAAGGTGTCGCTTGAGTTGGCTTTCGCTTCGAAGCTTTATACGCCTAAAGTGCTAATGGCAGCTTATCTTGCCATTCCTTATGGTTATCATGAACCATATGACTCAACACCTTTAACAAGCTCTTGTTGGTAGCTTCCGCCTAGTCATTACCTTTTGGGTAGTAAGGCATGGACTTAACATGATTTATTCCATAGGAAACCGTCAATTGTCATACATGAGTATTGATGAAAGGAGTACCATTGTCAGACAAGATGCACTTTGGAATGCCGAATCTACATATAATGTTCTCCTTCATGAAATTTACAATTGTTGGTCCTGTAACCTTTTTCAAGGGGGTAGCTTCAACCTATTTCGTGAAACATTTAGTTCCTGCCAAAATCCAAATGCACCCTCTTGATGGCGAATGAATTAGGCCAATTAAATCGAATGTCCATGTATGGAAGGGCCATGGCGTTGTCACACTATAGAGTGTAACTATGGGAGCATGAATGGCGTTACCATGTTATTGACAAACGTGACATCTTTTAACAAAATTGAAAGTGTCAGCTTCTATAGTTGGCTAATAATAACCCATGTTGAGCAAGTGATAATATAATTTCCTTCCTCCTTGATGCTCTCCACATTCTTCGGCATGCACTTTAATCAATATTGCTTTTGTTTCAAGAGGCACAATGCATCTAAGAGGCTTTCCTATGAATGAAAGCTTATATAGTTCATCCTTATGCATAAGATATTTTCTTGCCTTTGTTTTCACAAGCCTTGCATCCGTACTATTAGTGGGCAATGTATTATTCTTCATGTAGTTAATGTACGGCCGTTGCCAATCACCAGCACTACCCACAAAGTTACATTACTTTTCATTAGGTAACTCAGAGCATTTGGGATAATTTTCTTGTACTTGGAATGTATCCTTGGACATTAGTGGCCAATATTATCCCGTGCGCTGAATGTGATGGTACAAGGGTGGCCCCTCTTCACTACACCAAATCTTATGGTATTTGTCTAATTTCAAGCAAGCTTCTTTTATCCCAACACAACAGGATAAAACACCTTCTGGTCCTTTGTAATATGGTAATCTGTTAACTTGAATGAAATTCTTCAGTGCTGAAATAGAAGCTCCACTCGGGTGCGTTAACTATTTCTCTAGTGACATGCGCCAATCATCATGTGCTTCTTCATTCTCATCAATAAGACCTAATGTAGTACATGGGATCGATTTCTTAAGTACCCGAATATCCAAAGTAGTACTTGCATCTTGGATTGGGACTTTTGAAGCTAATGTAGCTAGAGTGTCTGCATATCTATTGACAAATCGAGTTGTATGCTTATAGCGTACTTATTGAAATTTTGCTGCCAGAGTCTATACTATAGCCTTGTAAGGTGCTAATGTAGGTTCTTTGAGTCCATACTCACCATTGGCTTGATTAATGATCAAATTGGAGTCACCTCAAATGCATAACTGATTTACTCCCACCTCTTGGGCGGATATCAGTCTTAGCAACAAAGCTTCATATTCAGCTTCATTATTGGTGCAATAAAAATCAAGTTTGAATGCCAATGATATTTCCTAATTATCGGGTGAGCTTAACACAATTCCTGCTCCCCATCCCTTACTTCCTACAGAGCCGTCAAACTGAAGTGACCACTCCCCTTCCAATTCGATCATAAGAGAGTCTCCATAAAACTCTATTGGAATAGTGTCCACAATGAGGCTTTCACGCGCGTTTGGGAAGTATGCTAACTAATTGGCTAGAGCTTGTGATTTAATGGCCTTAGGGGAGTAAACTACGGTGTTAAACTCTCCAAGAAGGAGTAACCACTTAGCAACTCGACCTAACAAGCTGGTCGAGATAATAAATACTTGATGGGATTCGAATGTGTGATAAGATTGACCTTATGCGTTAGGAAATAGTGTTGTAACTTTTGCAAGGAAAATATTAGTGCAAGACAGTGCTTTTTGTAGGTTGAGTAGTTGACCTCACTCCCTTGAAGGGTTCAACTCAAGTAGTAAATTGGTCTTTCTTGCCCATCTATTTCTTGTGTGAGTAAAGTTGCAATTGATTTATTAGTAGAGGTAAGATACAAGGTCAGTAGTAATCCCTTCACTAGCATTGCCATAGTTTAAGGGAAAGTCAAGATCCTTTTAATCTTTTCAATTGCTCTCTCATGTATTTCCTTCCACTCAAACGAGACCCCTTTCTTCATAAGTTGATGTAGAGGATATGAAATCTTTCCCAATGCTGACATGAATATTCTGATGTAGGAAACTTTTCCCATGAAAGTTTTCAATTCTTTTAGGGTAATAGGGGATGGCATAGATAATATAACTTGGACTTTTGCCGGATCCACATCAATTCCCTTCCTATGAACTATAAATCCTAAAAACTTCCTTGAAGCTACACTGAATTCATATTTTAGAGGGTTCATGCAGAGCTTATACAGTCGACATCACTCAAAAACCTTTTGTAGGTAAACCAAATGATCAGGTGCTCTCCTTGACTTGATAACTATATATCATCGACATAGTCTTCCATAAAGTCATGCATCATATCATGAAATATGGCAGTCATGGCTCTTTGGTAGGTTATGCCTGCATTTTTTAGACCAAAAGGCATGACAGTGTAATAAAAATTTCTTATTAGCTTTTTGAATGCAGTACACTTAGCATCTTTGATAGCCATCTTAATTTGATTATAACTACTGAAACCATCCATAAATGAAAATAACTCATGTCCTATCATTGCATCAACTAATGTGTTAATATTCGGTAAGGAAAGTTATCCTTTAGGCATGCTTTGTTTAGATCGCGAAAATCAACATAGGTACGTATTTAGCTATTCTTCTTCTTTATTGGTATGACATTAGCTAACCACTCAGAATGTTCAATTGGCTTGATAAAATTTACACGGAGTAACTTTTCGATCTCATGCTTGATTTGGATTTCAACCTCAGGATGGAAAATCCTCTGTGTTTGCTTCACAGGCGCCACTTTTGGGGCAACATTTAACCTATGTACCATTAGACTAGGATCAAGCCCTAGCATTTCTTCGTATGTCCATGCAAACACATCTTGATATTCCCTTAATAACTCTATAAGGGGAGCCTTTATCGTGACAAGCCTTTATTGGTAAAGATTGGCTGCAGTGACTCTCCAGGTCACGCTAAATCCAATTCTTCTATCTAATCGACTTGAGCTTTCATTTGATCTTGTAATTGATGCAGGGCAGGTTGGACATCTTGGAGTGGTATGGGATCTGATGAGGATAAGCACTCCTCATAAAATCCCTACAATCGTCATAAGCGGTATATCGTTCGCCCATTATCCCTAACATAACTTTCAATTTTGGTTGGCTTCTTGTTTTTCTTTCTTCCTCTATGACATCCTCACATCCTCTTCTTTTCCTGGCCCTCATAAATTTCATCCCATGTGGGTAGTGGAGTACTAGTAGGGCGTGTAATGGCCGTCTCTCCTTCTTCAGCAAACTTGTCAAAGAAGGTTAACTCTATGAAATATGATTCATCATTCTTGAAGGGATTCTTCGTAGTAGAGACAAACACATCCTTTCCTTTCTAATAGCCTTTGATACATTGATGTAATGTTGAAGGAATCAAATTGTGATCATGTAGCCATTTTCTTCCCACCAGTAAGTGGTAGGACACAAGTGCATTGATCACATGAAAAGTTATTGAATCATGTATAGGGCCAACCTTAAGATCTACATTAGCTTGTCTTAGTGTCTTTGTAAGAGAATGATTAAAACCATTTATCAATCCTAGCGGCTCTAAAGGTGGACATTGGCATGATGTTCAAAGAAGAACTAGCATCAATAAATATCCTCTTCACTGAATAGCCATTAAGTGTTCCTTTGACATATAAAGGATGGTTATGATTTGAACCTTTGACACACATATCAACTTTAGTGAATAAGATTTCATTTTCATGGGCATGAACCATTCTTTTCACAGGTTGTGCTATACTACATTCTGCATATTGATCTTCTAAGATTTGCATGAGTGTAGTTACTACTACAAGCCTTGCCTTCTCATCAAATCTGAGAAGGTTAAAGAAATTCCTAAAAATTGATCTCTTCATAAGTGTTGCAATAGCAGGAGGACACTCATCCTCCTTAACTTGAGCTTGCTTTCCCTTTTTCTTGCTTGCCTCAGTAGGTGGTTCCTCATTTACCTCAACAGTGGTAGGGTCATGAGTGATAGCATTCACTGCTCCTCGTTGATTGTTATGAGTTGGAAGGGGGTTGTTACAAATATTGTTATCCTCAATAATGAGTTCCCCGGTTTGTACCCTCTCATTAAATATTTTTTCCAAAGTAAAAAAGTCTTTAGTAGAATGATCCACAATTTTATGAAATCTACAGAATTTCAGGCCATTCCTTTCTTTAGGAGTAATAAGGCACTCAACCCTCGAGAGCCTAATATTTCCATCTCAGAGCCATATATCAAGCATCGCATGTACCTTATCCATTGGGCAAGGGTACATGGCACATTGAAGCTTAGACTTCTCTACTCTAGGTTTCTTTCTTGCCTTAGGTTCTTCCTTTGAATGGAATTCACAGACGGGCCTCATTTATTGAACCTTGTATGTTCGCCCCTTTGCCTTGTAATTGAGTTGTTAGTTCGTCGTGCATTTTTTACTAATGCCACTAATGAAACCAGTGATAGGTTCTCTAAGTGATCAGTATACTTAGTGAACATCCCCTGTATGCAAATCTTTACCCTCTCTTTCATCACAAATATCTTGGATATCGAGAGAGTGCTCTCTAAACCTCTCAATATAGTCCATAAGGTCTTCTCTTGGCTTTTGGCGGATTCTCCTCATGTTAGTGAGGGTGACCCTTTCTTTAGTTGAGAAAATTTTTTCAAGGAACATCTTACACATGTTCCCCCATGAATCTATCGACCCCATAGGAAGATTGGCATACCATGTATATGCCTTCTCAGTGAGAGACTTGGAGAGTTCCTTTCGTTTCAAGTCATCATCTAGCCTATAGACTTCCAATGTCTTAATGAACTTCAGCAAATGCTCTTTGGCGCTTCCCTTCTTGCTATTAAAGAGCATAAACTTAGGGCTTACATAGTCCTTTTGGTAAGGCTTTGCAGCAATACGCTAATGATAGGGGAGCTTCAATTCTAGAATCCCTATAATAGACTTTACTTATATTTCTCTCAAGTATGCATCTAGATCCTCCTTTATAACAAATGAACCTCTTGGAGCAGAGCTTCCAAGATCTACTGGTGTGACAAGGATAGGGTTAGGGTGATTTAAGTGTTCAGCAATAGCAACACGTAGGGTACTATGTGAAGACGAAGGGCCACTAATTTGAATCCCTGCTTCTCTCCCTACAGTAGCCAAGCATTGTGGAGGTGTAGGTTCTTGAACTGGTGCTACTCTTCAGTTGCCATTTGATCATTAATGATAGGAGGGTTATCTTGTTAAGGTGCTTATGGAGTGCGTTGTAATGTAGAACGTATAGGGTTTGGCCAAGCTTCACCCTAATGTGCATTAGTAGCAGTGGCTATAGCAAGCATGAATTGAGTCATCGTGGTAATGAAAAGGTCTATATTCCTATTGTTCTCTTAGATAGCTTGGATAATTTGAGTCCTCTCGGGTGCACCTTCTAGTGTGGTATTCACTTGGTTTACACTGCCAAAGGTAGGTGTGATTTACTTAGTAGCTTCAATATTAGCATCTGTTTTTTTATTGTTCCCATCAGTAGGGTTAGGCATTCTTCTCCTTGGAGGTGCCATATTACCAACTTCCTCATTGTCCCTAGTGGAGTCACTAAATAAATGTAGAGGGTATTGGCTTGAGTGCGGGGTCACATGGGTATTATGTGCATACGCACTACACATGGCCTAACAAGGAGGTGACACGTATGAGGATGATTAGGGGATGAGGAGTAGTTAATCTTAAATAAGGTCCAACTCTATGGTGTCAGGTGTATAATTTGTGAGATAAATGTAGGTAAGTGATAATTCAAATCTTCTAGAGAAAATCCAGCAGAGTAATCGCACTTTTTTCCAAAAGAAGCTCCCTTTTTAGTCAGGAGGCATGAGGTATTTATAGTGTTTGGTTATAAATCCTATCCGTCGGATGGTGATAGCAATCAACGGTTCCTAGTAAATGAGGCCTCATATGGGCCTTGTATGGATTTAGGCTCACCAAAGACTTTTAGTGGTGTGTGTGTGTGTGTTATGAGTCTTATTTAAGAAAGGTTGGATTGGGCAGGCCAATCCAACATGCCCTATTCTAAGTCCACCATGCCAAATCTCTCATGATTATCTCATAACATGGACTTTACTTTTTGGGCCCTGTCACCTCAGCCCAAAGAGCCAAATCCATTGAAATAATAGGGTGTAAGCCTATGAATTAGATTCAGTACCCCTACAGAGAGTATATTGATAGAGATTAGGAGGCATCTAACACTCAGGAGCTAGTCAAAGCTAATGACCCTTTACAAGGTATCGGGGGTCCTATGACACGATCACAGACCAAGCGAATGAAGGAGGCATTGCAAGGGTTGATTGTGGAACTTCAGGAGCAAGAGGTGATTTGAACTCGACACAACTCTAACACAAGTCCTAAGCTCATGAACATCATATATCAAAGTGGGGACGAAGCGGAGGACATCGGAATTGCATTGACGACCATCAGTGAAGGAAAGGCTGCCAACCTATCACCTAGGCCGCCAGCTTAGAATTGGCCGGCCTTTAAAAGGCAAAGTACGCTGGCTATGAAGGCTGCCGACCTTGGAATTTACACTGCCGGCCCATCCGTTGTTTTTTTTTTTTTAATTTCAAAACCGGCCTTGGATGTATTTAGGTCGCCAGTTTTTAATTAATGACGAATATAAACTCTTTTGTATGAAATTTGAAAGGTCATTATCAGATTTATCATATTGTGAATTAGATTTTTGAAAGAGTTCTCTCTTCCTTTAGTTCTTGCGAATAGAACTAATCTTGATTTCTTCATCCTAAACACTTGGGAAAATCGATCTGTGATAGCTTAGGTTCCATTTGGCGTGTTTGATTGGGGTCGGGTTACGTTTAATTCATTCGATTCAATTTTGATTTTAGGGTTTGAATCCTTATTGATTGTTGGGTCTTAGATCGATATCTAGGGTTCGCGTCATGTATTATTCCGATACTTGAGTCATAGTTGAGAAAAAAATGGTTAAGAGTAAGATTAACGTAACAAGGAGGTTTTAGAGTGAGAAAGTTAGAATATTTTATCTTGAGGGCTGTTTTGGTATTTATAGGTTAGGCAAATGAATAGTTAATAAAAGACAGTTGAGATCCACTTGTGGTGTGACTTTAAATCCAGGACAGAGGAGTGGTGGGTGGCTGTGGATAAGAATTGTTCCTGCCTCTCTATTCATGACTTTGGCTGGGTTTATTGGTTTGGGCTTGGCCGAGCCAATCTAGACCTTAAATCCAAGTCATTGGTAGCTCTTTAGTATATGCTATAGGCTGACTTGAGTATGGAGGTCTAGAACCTATCAACACCAAATAATAGGAGTTTATTTATTTTTTTAATATTTAAAATTCATTACCAACAACGCACTTCACATTTGTTCAGTTATGGAGGTTAAGGTTGACCAAAGTGTGATGAATCACATTAATCGATGACAGCTTAATTTGCTGATGAAGCGAAGTATATAATTGAATAATTCGAAAATGTTTGACGGTGGAGTCAAAGCTTAGGTTAGCCAGATCTAACTCCTGATACCAAAAAGAGTTACACTGCCAATTTCTATAAAAAAGAGGACATCTTTCACCTTCTGCACGAAAGGTTATATTGCTTGCAGAGAGTCTTAAAACAGATGAGATTAGGTTCAGTTCACGTTTAACCTAACCTACTGTAGCCTAATGCTTTGGAAAAGTAGTGTGCTGGCTTCAAATGCAAGCATGGGCTTCCCTCAAGAAATTGGAAAAGGTCAGAGAAAAAGGAAAGGGAAAATACGGCAATATGATTGACTTGTGGACGTGCAGTTCATATAATATATTAGACTCAACGGTAACTCGGTACAACTCTTCGATTTGGATCTTCCCTGTAATGCTGGAGCATCATAATTTTTATGCTCTTTCAAATGTGCGATATCTTTGTATTTATTCCTATCAACCTCGGTGTGAGATTCAAATTATTCATACCAACCTTAACTTATAGGTCATTCTAGAAGTATGTTAAGTGCCACAAGGACTTGATTTTATTCATACTAACCTCAACTTATAGGTTATTTTACAAGCATACTAGAAATCACACCTTGGCAACACTCTTGACCTTATCTGTCTCTAAAATCAAATCGAAACAGACCCATGGGCTTCTACTTTGGTTTATCTCCAAATCAACCACCTATTGATAGAAGGTGGACTTTGATACCATTTGTAACACCCTAGACTAAAATGTTTACCAAGTTGATTCAAAAGTATTTTACTAGTATTAATACATCATTAAGGATTAATGTCACATTTAGTATTTGAATTTTATTTTTTTTTGGAAATTAAATTTGAAGTTTAAAAGTATCAATTTACTATTTATACACATTTCAAGATTATTTATAGTACCTAAATGAGGTAATTTAATTATAAAAATGAGTAAAGTTGAAGTAGTAATTGTAAGAAGGGGTAAAGTTCAAGTAATTAATTATAAGAATAGGTAAAGTTTAGGTACTAAATTGATACTTTAAAACTTCATATAGTTAATTATAAAAATGGACAAAATTGAAGCACCAAATGTAACTTTATTCTATTAATAATTTCTTGATTTTACAAATCAATATCAATTCTATTTTACAATTCATATGAAACTAAAATTTACATGAGCTATCACACTCTTCATTTTTAATTCTTCAATTTCTATCATATTTCTCCCCTTAACTCAAAGATAATGCAAGCCATCTATTAAAGCATGCTTATCTATCTGTTCTTTCTCAAAAGCACTGATAATTATAACAACGGATTATACATTTAGGATGATTTTATATTACAGACAAACAACCATATCTAAATTGTTCGGTTCAGGCATTTGTTATTAGAATACGGAAAAAAATTGTCCATATAAATCCATATAAAAATAATAACGTAATAATGTTCTTTTCGGCTTCAATACTGTTTGCATACAAGTTCTCAATTTTTATCACTGTTTTAATTATGGAATTCCACGTTACAATCATATTTTTCTTCTTTAAACATTGATATTTTCAAAAGTAAATGTTATATTTGGTACTTGGAAATTTCCTATTTTTGCAATTATTATATGAAGTTTCAAAATATCAATTTACTATTTGAACATTGTCTATCAAATTGCTATTTGAACCTTGCTATTTTTGTAATTATTTATCTAAATTTTGCTCATTCTTACAATTAACTATCTAAATTTTACTCATTTTTTCAATTAACTATCTCATTTAGGTATTATTAGTGATTTTAAAAAGTTTATAGATAGTAAATTGAAACTTTTAAATTTTATATAATTAATTACAAAAGTCCATAGAATTTAGGTACCAAATGTGACATTTACCCTATTTTCAAATGCCTCACAAAATGAAACTAAAACCATGGAAATGCCCAAAATGCTATGGCAAAATAATCTCAACTTAATCCTATATCAAATAGTCTCCTAATCCATTTCGACTTTTGCTTTGGTTCCCATAATTGACCAAAGTAAAAAATTCTCAAAAAACTGTAGTAATCTTAAACTCCCTTTCTTAAGTGTTGTCAATATGCCTAAATCAATTTTATGTTAACTATATTGTTACAAAGACTACTACAACTAAAGCTTAATTAGGTAATTGAAAAATTAAGTTAGCTTAACTAAGTTGATTTAGAAAATTATCAAGATTAGGAGTTAATTAACTCAGAAAGAAGAAAACCAGCATCATACATTCCAAGTGGTCAATTGATTAGATTAAGCTCTGGCATTATGTTAAATAAGTATGATTTGATTAGGTTTTGATTAAATAAAAAATGAACATTTAATAGGTTATTGAATTTAAGTGTTTACATGAAAAAATTTGGGTAAAAAATGAAAGGATTACTGTAAGTGAAAACCCATGGATTGACTAAATAAGAAGTAGAGGAACAAATGAGGAAAACTTAAATTTCAATCATGCTTAAATTTAGAAAGGACCCACATTTCAATCAACCGAACTAAATTAAAGAGCAAAAACCCAAAGACGTACCAATTTAGCCAATCGAACTCATCTACACTTTGAGTCCTACCCTTCTAACATGATTTAGTTGATCAAATGAAACAAGTACCAAAGGATTGATCTTCTCTGAAGGTTCAATCGATTGAACCTGAATTTAGATTAATTGAACTCTTGTTTTTTGAAATAAGTTCTAAAATATAAGCTGTCTTAAGTATAAGAACTTGGATATGGGATTAAAGCTAG
Source organism: Laguncularia racemosa (assembly GCA_037954665.1). Lineage (NCBI taxonomy): Eukaryota > Viridiplantae > Streptophyta > Magnoliopsida > Myrtales > Combretaceae > Laguncularia > Laguncularia racemosa. Next base: position 38,499 of record JBBMOL010000554.1, read on the forward strand.
ACTAGAGTGCTTTAAGTGACTGACCATCGCACTCCTAATTACTTGTTATCATTGGTTGTAGCCATTGTTTACTTTTGTATGTTCATTTTTCCAGTAGATAGGATTAATCTTTATTTGACTTCCAATAAAGTATTTTGAGCTACTATAGGTTTAGAGCCTAAATCAAATCCTAATGTGGGGTAAGGTAATCGGTTTAAGAATCAATAAAATTTTAGTATCTAAGTAGGTCATTAAGTCCAGAAGAAGTGACCTGTAGGATGAGAGACGCATGCTCCTAGTATAGAGTTTTGTGCTCATGTCATGAGCTGAATAATGATGGCAAACAGAGAGGTTTAAAGAAGCAACTCGAAGTTTTTAACAAATCATTTACTATTACAGTCTGGGAGACCAAACAGAAGCAGTTACTCTAAGGTCTTACCACCTCATGTAAGACAGCATATAAGGCCATGGACTAATTACTAGACGTAGGATCGGGCTAAAAACCAAAATGAAGCTTCTTCTTCTTGTTAACTATGAATAGTTAAGTGTAAACGAAAAATGTGACTTGGGACAACTTGTTTGCTCTCATATTTCTAGTTGTGCAGTTATTTAATTATGTTGACATGAATGCTATGAGCATAGTGTGTGATTATGCTGGTTGGTTTAGGTTATGTGCTATGTCATATACTTAGCTTGAGGATCAATTGTTTCTTTGATACTAATTAAATGCAGGAAATTCAAGAAATTGAATAAGAAGGATGATATAGATACATATGTCACCATGTCAATGAATAGGGGGACATGTGGCCAATTGCCATGCCCTCCTGGATTAGGACATGGTATGATTAGTAAAAGACATGGCTCTTAATTGCTCTTCAACTAGTACATATCGGACGCTTTGGTATTTGTAAACATTTGAATTATGGCTAAAGTAGATGGATAACAAATGTTTTAGGTAATATCATAGAGCGATGATTGGATGTTTAAAATGAGAGGTAACGAAGAGTTTAGTGTATTGTGGCTAATGTTAACAAACATCGTTTGAAAATGTTGTTGGTGCAATAAACCGGTCAGCTATATCCTGTAATAAACCTTAGTAGAACAACCAAGTCAGATAGCCTTTAATTGCAAATACACAGAAATCTGAAGTTTTTATTAAAGGGCTTTTACTATATAAAACTCATTGCAAAAGAAATTACTAGCTTGCATAGTCTATGAAGGCCCACTAGGTTAGCAAGTACAGGCTTCATGCTCGGGCTTTAACGTACATGATAGAAACCAAAATGGTCGACTCGTCAGCTTTCCCTCAGTCATCAAGTCTAACTAATTAGACAAATTTGTAAGAGAAACAGGGAGCCAGAATTCGGAAGTTCACTATCACGTAGTCCTTCCATATACTAATGTTAAAAGTTAAGGTGATTGACACAAAATTTACTGAAATGGTTTTGTGACTCTAATGGTGCCCCCTACTTAACAAGTGTCAATCAAATCCATGGTTCATGCTATTTTTTACAAGGAAATCTTGTGCAAGTCGTAAGGACATTCTTTCTCTTTTCAAAAATATGTCTTTTAATAGGAGGATAAATAGCACCAAATTTCACTCGTCTATTGGAAGGGCATATCAATGACTCAACGGTTGCTTTTATAAGACACTTATGGTTTCATAGTGATGTGCTCAAAAGCAGTTTGAAACACAATCAATTGACTCAAAGAAAACAAGTCTCAAGTCAATCACAAACCGGTCCACTAATGAGACAATCCACGTGAACACCTTGGAGATTTTGATGGAAAATGTTGATCAAATGATGTAATTATAATCTCTAGTTGTAACATTCACCAAGTAACCACAATAAGGATTCAAAATCACGTGGAAATCAGATCAAAGAAAGCAATAAAACTGTGAAATCCACTTCCCCCTTTCAATAAAAAATTCTTGCCACAAGCAAAAATGATATATGTAATTCAAGTGCTCAATGAACAATCAATCTTAAAAGATGATTATTCACGAAAAAAAAACACAAATATGTCTAAGAAAGATCTAAATCTACCTTAGATATGACTCACTGATGCGGACATCGTAGGCTAGAAACATACATGGCCAGAAGGCACGACCGTGTGTTATACCAGGATGATTCCCAGAAACGTAAACGGCCTCTTACACGGCCGTGTGTTCTGTCAGGATCCTTCTTAGAAGCATACATGGTTGCATGCACAGCCAGGGAACACGGCCGTGTATTACGCCAGCTATATTCCTAGAAGCATACACGGCTTTGAGGCATGACCGTGTATACGACAGAGAACAGACATGTATATTAATATTTATTTTCACGTGTACATTTATATTTCCTTTTTTATGTATTTTTCCAGAAGAGTATGTATACCGTTGTTAGGTCATTTTAGGGTTATGTTTTATTTATCATTCAAACACATTTGAGAGACGATTATCTCTGTAATTTTCAATTGTGCGCAATTGACTTTATCCAAGAATAAACTCTGATTCTTCTTTGTTTATTCTAGAGTTCCAATCCTAGAATTGGTCTCGGATTACGCTTTCCTCGCTGCGTCAGTTGGTATCAGAGCAAGGCAATTTCTTGCGGAGATGTCGACTAATGACAGTGTTGACGGCGGTCGCGTTCTCGACCTAGATCGGGATGCGGAAATCCTACGTTACGGGCAACCAATATGAAGGGCGGTAGAGGAGACCATGGGTCAGAAAATCCGGTGAGAGGAACAGCGTCGTGAGGCCCTGATCTATCGATCCAATACCAACAGTAGCAGGCAGGGTTATTGGAGACGACCGGAAGGCGATCCAAGGATCACCTTTGTTACTTATGATATGGATGATGAAGATGAGATTCTTACAGATTTGGCTAGGAGAAGAGGCCATGGTAGCATAACACGGTACAACAGATGTAATTATAGGTATAGAGATGAAATCTTTTCTCAATTTAAATATGTTATATTTGAGTTCGATGGTATTGGGAGTCTGAATGAGTTTTGGGTTTGGGTTGAGGACATTGAAAGATTCTTTGAGCATATGAGGATTTCAGAGGGAATGAAGATAGAGTTAGTAGAGAGTCGTCTGTAGGGTGATGCATTGTATTGGTGGGAACAACTTCGAGGAGTAAGATGCCTTAAGGGTAAAGATCCAGTGAGGACTTGGTTTATGATGCAATGCTTGCTTGAACGAGAGTTCTTTCCCCTTGATTACGAGTAAATCCTTCTTCAGAAAATTCCACAAACACCTAAGCTAGTAAACTTAATTCCAAAGGTGTTTAAGGAGGAGAGGGTTGAACAAGAGGAAAACTCAACCCTTAACGATCATAGTACTTTGATTGATGATGGTGGGGGTAGTGGAAAAGCAGCTGAAGCCTATAAAAATTGTGTTGGTGAGGAAGCCATTTTGGAGGAGCCATTGTTGAATGACGAGCAGGTGATGATGGTTACTGAAGAGTCGAAGACTGGAGATACTCTGAGCAGATTCATTGCACCAACGAAGGAGATTAAGGATGTAGAGTTTAATGCTTTGCCCAAAAACTTATATTCCAGCCTAGAGGAAGCGCTAGAGGTAATAAGTGAAACTATTCTATTGCTTCCTATCAACATAGAAGGTGATTCTCCCATTAACACTCAAATCCATCTGGATTGTGCACAAATAAATTTAGTAGAAAATTCGATGACAAGTGTTACTCTGGGTGTGGTAGATGATGTAGTGCGACTTACGATCAAGCGACAAGATAAATGGGATAAATTAAGACGATTCAAAGAGAGGGAACGACATGGAAAGCATATTCACAAGAAGAGAACTCGAGTCGAGTTCTTTGTAGGTGGGAGAGAATGATGCGGACATCGTAGGCCAGAAACATACACGGCCAGAAGGCACGGCCGTGTGTTATACCAGGATAATTCCCAGAAACGTACACGGCCAAGAGGCATGGCCGTGTGTTTTGTCAGGATTCTTCCCAGAAGCATACACGGTTGCATGCACGGCCGTGTATTACGCCAGCTATATTCCCAAAAGCATACACGACTTTGAGGCACGACCGTGTATACGACAGAGAACAGACGTGTATATTAATATTTATTTCCACGTGTACATTTATATTTCCTTTTTTATGTATTTTTCCAGAAGAGTATATATACCGTTGTTAGGTCATTTTAGGGTTATGTTTTATTTATCATTCAAACACATTTGAGAGACGATTTTCTCTGTAATTTTCAATTGTGCGCAATTGAATTTATCCAAGAATAAACTTTGATTCTTCTTTTTTTATTCTAGTGTTCCAATCCTAGAATTGGTCTCGGTTTACGCTTTCCTCGCTGCGTCAATTGGTATCAGAGCAAGGCAATTTCTTGCGGAGATGTCGGATAATGACGGTGTTGATGGCGGTCGCATTCTCGACCTAGACTGGGATGCGGAAGTCCTACGTTACAGGCAACCAATACGAAGGGCAGTAGAGGAGACCATGGGTCAGAAAATCCGGCGAGAGGAACAACGTCATGAGGCCTTGATCTATCGATCCAATACCAACAGTAGCAGGCAGGGTTATTGGAGACGACCTGAAGGCAATCCAAGGATCAGTTCTATTACTTATGATACGGATGATGAAGATGAGATTCTTACAGATCTGGCTAGGAGAAGAGGCCATGGTAGCATAAGACGGTACAACAGAAGTAATTAAAGGTATAAAGATGAAATATTTTCTCAATTTAAATATGATGTATCTGAGTTCGATGGTATTGGGAGTCTGAATGAGTTTTGGGTTTGGGTTGAGGACATTGAAAGATTCTTTGAGCATATGAGGATTTTAGAGGTAATGAAGATAGAGTTAGTAGAGCGTCGTTTGTGGGGTGATGCATTGTATTGGTGGGAACAACTTCGAGGAGTAAGATGCCTTGAGGGTAAAGATCTAGTGAGGACTTGGTTTATGATGCAATGCTTACTTGAACGAGAGTTCTTTCCCCTTGATTACGAGTAAATCCTTCTTCAGAAAATTCCACAAACACCTAAGCTAGTAAACTTAATTCCAAAGGTGTTTAAGGAGGAGAGGGTTGAACAAGAGGAAAACTCAACCCTTAACGATCATAGTACTTTGATTGATGATGGTGGGGGTAGTGGAAGGGCAGCTGAAGCCTATAAAAATTGTGTTGGTGAGGAAGCCATTTTGGAGGAGCCATTGTTGAATGACGAGCAGGTGATGATGGTTACTGAAGAGTCGAGGACTAGAGATACTCTGAGCAGATTCATTGCACCAACGAAGGAGATTAAGGATGTAGAGTTTAATGCTTTGCCCAAAAACTTATATTCCAGCTCAGAGGAAGCGCTAGAGGTAATAAGTGAAACTATTCTATTGCTTCCTATCAACATAGAAGGTGATTCTCCCATTAACACTCAAATCCATCTGGATTGTGCACAAATAAATTTAGTAGAAAATTCGATGACAAGTGTTACTCTGGGTGTAGTAGATGATGTAGTGCGACTTACGATCAAGCGACAAGAGAAATGGGATAAATTAAGACGATTCAAAGAGAGGGAACGACATGGAAAGCATATTCACAAGAAGAGAACTCGAGTTGAGTTCTTTACAGGTGGGAGAGAATGATGCGGACATCGTAGGCCAGAAACATACACGGCCAGAAGGCACGACCGTGTGTTATACCAGGATAATTCCCAGAAACGTACACGGCCTCTTACACGGCCAAGAGGCACGGCCGTGTGTTTTGTCAGGATTCTTCCCAGAAGCATACACGGTTGCATGCACGGCCGTGTATTACGCCAGCTATATTCCCAAAAGCATACACGACTTTGAGGCACGACCGTGTATACGACAGAGAACAGACGTGTATATTAATATTTATTTCCACGTGTACATTTATATTTCCTTTTTTATGTATTTTTTCAGAAGAGTATATATACCGTTGTTAGGTCATTTTAGGGTTATGTTTTATTTATCATTCAAACACATTTGAGAGACGATTTTCTCTGTAATTTTCAATTGTGCGCAATTGACTTTATCCAAGAATAAACTTTGATTCTTCTTTTTTTATTCTAGAGTTCCAATCCTAGAATTGGTCTCGGTTTATGCTTTCCTCGCTGCGTCAATTGGTATCAGAGCAAGGTAATTTCCTGCGGAGATGTCGGCTAACGACGGTGTTGATGGCGGTCGCGTTCTCGACCTAGACTGGGATGCCGAAGTCCTACATTACGGGCAACCAATACGAAGGGAAGTAGAGGAGACCATGGGTCAGAAAATCCGGCGAGAGGAACAATGTCATGAGGCCTTGATCTATCGATCCAATACCAACAGTAGCAGGCAGGGTTATTGGAGACGACCTGAAGGTGATCCAAGGATCAGTTCTATTACTTATGATACGGATGATGAAGATGAGATTCTTATAGATCTGGCTAGGAGAAGAGGCCATGGTAGCATAAGACGGTACAACAGATGTAATTATAGGTATAAAGATGAAATCTTTTCTCAATTTAAATATGTTGTATCTGAGTTTGATGGTACTGGGAGTCTGAATGAGTTTTGGGTTTGGGTTGAGGACATTGAAAGATTCTTTGACCATATGAGGATTTCAGAGGGAATGAAGATAGAGTTAGTAGAGCATCGTTTGTGGGGTGATGCATTGTATTGGTGGGAACAACTTCGAAGAGATACACTGAGTAGATTCATTGCACCAACGAAGGAGATTAAGGATGTAGAGTTTAATGCTTTGCCCAAAAACTTATATTCCAGCCCAGAGGAAGCGCTAGAGGTAATAAGTGCAACTATTCTATTGCTTCCTATCAACATAGAAGGTGATTCTCCCATTAACACTCAAATCCATCCGGATTGTGCACAAATAAATTTAGTAGAAAATTCGATGATAAGTGTTACTCTGGGTGTGGTAGATGATGTAGTGCGACTTACGATCAAGTGACAAGATAAATGGGTTAAATCAAGACGATTTTCTTTGTAATTTTCAATTGTGCGCAATTGACTTTATCCAAGAATAAACTCTGATTCTTCTTTATTTATTCTAGAGTTCCAATCCTAGAATTGGTCTCGGTTTACGCTTTTGTCGCTGCGTCACTCACTAGAGAAGAAATGAACATACAACAAAGATGGAATCGATATGACTCACAATTCACCTTCGTCGCACTCGCCACAATTCCAATTCTTGGATTGAAATTGATAAGAGTTTTGAACTAAGGAAAGAACCCTAATTCCACACGTGAAAGTGTCTCTCAATTCTGCAAAATATGGCCTCCTCAAACCCTCTCTTAAGCAAGTATTTATACTTGCTATTGCTAAGGTTAAAAAGTGGTCAAAATTATAAGTTTGCCACTTTTAAGGTAGCTAGCCCTAAATGAAAATTACAAAGAAATAAAAGTGTCCCAAAACCAAAATACAACCAAAATAGTTCATAAAACAATTACAAGGTACAAAATAACATAAGTCTTCTTGATCCAATGCCTCGGAATAGAAAACAATCGCAACGGGTCTTTGATTGTCATCTTGAAAACATTTTGTGTCCAACAACGGTTGTAGGACATATTGGAATCCCATGGAGAATTATCATTGTACCTGTAAGATTATTCTCAAATATTTATTAGAAATAAAGACATAAGGTAAAATATGAGCGATTTGGATCATCGTCCAAATCGGATTGTGAAAAGGTCGACAGTATCAGAAATTTTCCCATCATCTCCTCAGGGCTTTTGAAAGATTTGCCCTCAAATCTAGAGGATCAGTTGTGGAACTGAACCCTAATATCTCTGTTCTCCTACTCTTCCGACTAACAGTGGTAGTGGATGGATTTCTGATCTGTTCCTGAAACCCTTGGACCTCAGATGGAGTCATCGATAATAAAACTATGCGTGACTCGCCCATGCTAAATTTGTAGGTATTTTCAAACCCATCATGTATCACCCGTCGATCATACAACCAAGGCCGACCCAATAGTAAATGGAATGCATGCATAGGGACTACATCACATAGGATCTCATCATGATAATTCTGCCTGACATTTACAGGAACCTTTGCCCTAAGAGTAACATGGATACTACCTCTATTATCCAGCCAATGCAAATGATAAGGACTAGGATGTGGGATAGTAGACAGTTGTAATTTGTCTACCAGCACAGCAGATATAACATTCGTGCAACTACCACTATCGATGATGAGTACACAAAGATTACCTCTGATTTTGCAAGAGGTGTGAAATATGTTCTCCCTTTGAATATCACTATTATCAGGAGATATAGATAAGGCCCTGCGTAACACATTAAGGGATAGATATTTTCGTCCTATATGCTCCTCAGGCGCGTCTGCAGTTTGATCATCATAATATTCCTGCAGTGCTGTTGGTAGATCTGTAGGTTCAATCTGATCATGATCATCCTCAATATCCTCTCCTGTGTCTTCCATAACAGTCATCACCCTCTTATTTGGACACTGTGCAGCTATATGCCCAAATCCCATGCATTTAAAGCATTTTATTTGGCGCGCTTTCCCATTAGTAGATCCGGGAATAGTCTGCCTCATATCCGGAGCCATTACCTCTTTACCCTTCCTAGTAGGTAAATTTTCTCTCATAATAGTTGGGGTAGTAGTGTCCACTGCCTTTACTCCCTCACCTACCGCCTTTGTTCCCTTTGATCGACCGTCAACTGATATGGGTCTAGTAACAGTACTGGGCCTACTGCTCGAAGCCCTAAAGAAGTTGAACCTCCTTTGTCTCTCTACTTTTAAGGCCAACTGAATAGCCTCATCAAGTGTATTATAGCGCTGCAGTTCAACAACACACGCTATTTCATATTTTAGACCTGAGACAAAACGTGCTACAGTTTGTTCTGGAGGCTCAATGGACCCACACCTAATCATAAGGGTCTCAAACTCTTATACATAATCATCCACTGTTTTGCCTCCCTGCCTCAATGTTTGCAGTCGCATAAACGGTTCCTATTTGTAGTGCTCAGTAATCTTTTCATGTCCCTCCAGGTCTGAGCCTCAGCCTCTCTATCCCGACGCCTGCTGATAATCAGATTCTTCCACCAGAGTGCAGCGTACCCTACAAACTCAACAGTAGCCAATCGGACCCTGGTACTGCCATCGATTTCATAACATTCAAAGAGACCTTCGAACTTATCCTCCCAGTCTAAATATTCATCTGCTGATCCCTTGCCATCATAAGATGGCATCTATAGTTTCACATATTCCAAGCCCCGAGGTGGCCTGAAATCCCTATTCTGATTTGGGTTTGCCCTAAAATTATCATCCCTTTCTTCCCTGTATGGAAGATGCTCCTCACCCATCCTTTTATTCAAATTCCCATCTCCCATTACTCTATCTTGATGAGGATTCTGTAGAGTTGCTCGAGGTGGTGCCGGCTGGTTTACCACTGGTGGTTGTGGTAATGTCATTCTGTCAATTCTAGTTGCCAGTGTAGGAACTATGGTAGTAAGATTCTGGAGTTGTTCTTCCAAAGTTCTCCTACCTGCCACATTATGATCTTGAGCTCCACCAACCTGACTATTGGCTTCATCACCAATTCCCCCATTCACGCTGTCATTCGATATAGTTGTAGACCCCGTATACTGATCCTCAAAAACAATTTGACGCAAGGACACTCACCCCACAACTACACTTCCCTTAACACCACACAATAGCAACTACAAAAAAGAAAACAAACAACCCACTTAACTTTTACAAATATGTTATTATAACTCACGTGTAGTACTCTTCTCCGCAACACGTTAATATAACACGGTGCACTCACTTCACCACAACACCAATTCACCACGTTGCAACAACACAAGTGACAAAAACAGTAAATATGCTTTCACTTCCATGGCAACAACACAAGTGGCAATAACAACAAGTATGCTTCTACTTCCCACGACAAAGATGACAACAAAAGCAAATATGCCACTTTCCACAAATGTAGTCCGAATATCCACAATAGGCAGTAACTTCAATTTGAATTTTAAACCACTTCACTAATTGCAAGCTTTCTTCAATTGGTAAGTAATGAATTCAAATTCAAATCGCACTCATTAACTCCCACGACTTAATGGAATGTGTTTGAATTCAAATAGATTCCTTACTACTCAACTTAATGCAAATCTATAAATTGCACTTCTCCAATTCAGAATTACACAATGGAAATCACAACAACAAACTACACAACCTCTTTCACACCACAACTAGTCATGGCAAGAACAAGGTAATTTTTCAAGCTCACACAATTGTTGAATTAACAACACTTCAATTCTTCCTTCTTTCCACGAAAATTATTAATCACAAAATGATACAACAACCTTTCCAATCCAACTCTAACAAGCAGCAAATCAAAATTCCAACCAAGGTAATTTCCCAAGTCACAAACTACAACAACACAATTGCGGTTCACAATTTGATTAACCCTAATTGAAGATGAATATCGCAAAATCAAACAATTATAAATCCCTTCTCTCAACTTGTGCTCTGATACCAAAAAGATGATGTGCTCAAAAGCACTTTGAAACACAATCAATTGACTCAAAGAAAACAAGTCTTAAGTCAATCCCAAACCGACCCACTAATGAGACAATCCACGTGAACACCTTGAAGATTTTGATGGGAAATGTTGATCAAATGATGTAATTATAATCTTTAGTTGTAACATTCACCAAGTAACCACAATAAGGATTGAAAATCACGTGGGAATCAGATCAAAGAAAGCAATAAAACCGTGAAATCCACTTCCCCCTTTCAATCACAAATTCTCGCCACAAGCTAAAATGATATATGTAATTCAAGTGCTCAATGAACAATCAATCTTAAAAGATGATTATTCATGCAAAAAAAACACAAATATGTCTAAGAAAGATCCAAATCTACCATAGATATGACTCACTAGAGAAGAAATGAACAAACAACAAAGATGAAATCGATATGACTCACAATTCACCTTCGTCGCACTCGCCACAATTCCAATTCTTGGGTTGAAATTGTTAAGAGTTTTGAACTAAGAAAAGAACCCTAATTCCACACGTGAAAGTGTCTCTCAATTATGAAAAATATGGCCTCCTCAAACCCTCTCTTAAGCAAGTATTTAGACTTGCTATTCCTAAGGTTAAAAAGTGGTCAAAATTACAAGTTTGCCACTTTTAAGGTGGCTAGCCCTAAATGAAAATTACAAAGCAATAAAAGTGTCCCAAAACCAAAATACAACCAAAATAGTTCATAAAACAATTACAAGGTATAAAATAACATAAGTCTTCATGATCCAATGCTTCGGAATAGAAAACAATCGCGGCGGGTTATTGATTGTCATCCTGAAAACGTTCTATGTCCAATAGCGGTTGTAGGACATATTGGCATCCCATGGAGAATTATCATTGTACCTGTAAGATTATCCTCAAATATTTATTAGAAATAAAGACATAAGGTAAAATATGAGCGATTTGGATCATCATCCAAATCGGGTTCTGAAAAGGTCGACAGTATCAGAAATTTTCCTATCACAAAGCGTACGAGTATGATGGGAATTCATCTTGCGGTTCCAGCAGTGGGGAAACCTGACTTGGATACATGAGCCTAGACATCCATATATGGCCAACTTTTATCTAATAATGTTTTATTTTGCACTTTAGCAGATACATTTATCGGTTTTACATGATGGCTAAATGATATGCACTAAGGATCAACTTGTGGGATATTCTTGGAGTCATATTCTACAAATTGTTCAATTTAAAGTAAAGAACCGGCCACTTGAAGACCATTTATATTTGTAATTGTTGCTTATAAGAACCGGCCTTTTATTTTTACATTTGTAATTGTCCTTTGGAAAAACCGGCCACCTTAGTGGCATCTTTGTAGTTTTTAGTACATTTTTACCCTGATTGGAATAAGTATAAATACTTGCTAACTAGGGTTTTTAGGGAGCTTTTAACCATTTTGAGAAAAACATACACTTTGTGCCGTGAGGGTCCTTCCTTGCAAATAAAGATCTCTTATCAATTTCTTTATGAAATTGTGGTGGGAATTAACAAGAGTAGATTGTGAGTCATATCAATCTTACTTTTGTTATATTACAAATTGTGTTTAGTGAGTTATATCTAGGTACAATTTGTAGATTACTTGTTCATTCACGTGAATTGGGGTTGTATATTTTCAGATTTGATTATTTCAATTTGAAATTGAATCCTAGTTCAATTGTGTGTTGTTCCATTGAAGATCACATACTTATTTGTTCTTACATTCATTTAGTATTCAAACTTGTGAATTTGGATTCCAATTTGAAGTGATTTGACACGCCATTTTGATTGAGGGATTTGGTTGTTCACGCTTATTAATTGATGTGTTTGTTATCCAATTAGCAAAGCACATTATAATTTTGGTATCAAAGCACGGTTTTGAGAAGGGGAATTGCATGAACTTCATTTGACATTTAGGGTTCTTGAATTGACTTCTTGATCCGAATTGTTGAAGTGAGATTGTAGTAGTTGATTATGGTTTTTGTTGCATTATAATTGTGTTGTTGAGGTGGACGTGGAAGCCTTGTAGTAGCCTTTGTGTCCTTGATCTTGCCGTGAAGAGAAAGGAAGTGGGAGGTGTGTTTCCTTTGTGATTGTTTCGAAAGTGGAAATACATTCATTGAGACAAGAGAAGAGAGAATTACTTGTTTTTGTTTTTGGAAATTGAGGACTATCATTTGCATTTCCAGATTTGCCTTGCATGGAAAATAGGGAAATTATTTGAAATTCAAACACATTTATTAAGTTTGAAGAAGTTATTGTGTAGTATTGATGGGATGCTATTTAAATTTTAAATTGCTTCTTACCATTTGTAGAGAAGTTTCATTAAGAGTAGCATTTGAACTTGTTGTGCCGTGATTATGTGAGCTTTGGTGAAGTGAGTGTCTTGTGGATTATGGAAGAGTGCTGCATGTGAAGTGTAAGTGTAGGTTGTGTTTGAAGCTTGCATTGTGGTTGAGGTGTGTGTGTGTAGCAGTTGAAATATGGGAAGGAGAATGGAAGGAGATCATCATGCTCTTAGGGAGGAGAGAGATGATAATTTTGGGGCTAATCCATACTCGAACGGGGATTTTAGGCTGCTTAGGGGATTAAAATATGTGAAACTGTAGATGCCTTCTTTTGATGGCAGGGGCTCAACAGATGTTTACTTGGATTGGGAGGATAAGGTTGAGGATCTTTTTGAGTGTTATGAGATTGATGATAATACTAGGGTTCGACTTACAGTTGTAGAGTTCATAGGTTATGTCGCCTTGTGGTGAAGGAATCTGGTGATCAGCATGTAGTCCTAAAAATTTTGAAAAACTATATAAAAATTTAAGAAAATCAGCAAAATAATATATACTTCTAGGCTAGGGTAGCGATGATGACAATTTTGGTAACATTAAAAATTTTGAGAAATTTTAAAGAAAAATTTTAAAACATTATAATACATTAATATTATTCTAATAATTTACAAATAACTGAAAACACCATGATGTGCTTGAAATGTTGTGTTCAATATGGATGTGGAAGTACGGGTTATATATGTGTATGTGTTAGTACATACGTGTGTCTGTATATACACACATGAGGTACAAATATGTATAAAAAGTGCATGGGAATAAGCTTCTATTTGTAGATCTTTGTAAATAGGGTCAGCATGGGTGTCAGCATGGCCATGCTCAGGGCCGTGCTGACTCCAAAACACGTTATCTTCAATGTCCGTTTCAGCATGGGCTCCAGCATGGGCATGCTTTGGGTAGTGCTACAACGTTTCTTGCTTCTGACCATTTTTCTGATTCAGCGCTAGCTCTAGCACGACCGTGCTAGAGGTAAGGCTAAAATTATATTTGCTTCTGCCCATTTTTCTGACTCAGCACTGGCTTCAACACAGGTTATGCTGAAGGTTGTGCTGAACTGAAATTTTAATTTCTTTCATTCTTCACTAGAAATTCATTTTGCCTTTCACACATATCATCCTTAAATCTTTCTTTTGTCTCAATTGAAACCGAAAAAATAATAATAATAAATAAATAAATAAATATAAATATATATATAAATATGAAATTTAAAGATATTTTTATACGCGAGAAAAATATTAAAATAGAGACATTTAGAATATTAAATATAATAAAAATTAATATAATATAATATATATTCATAATTAAAAAAAAAATCAAATTGCGTCTGATCAGATGCAACGTTAGACCGTAGGCACAGTGACAATAGTAGGCTATCTTCTCCTTCCCTTTCTCTTTTTCTTTTCTTTCTTTCTTTTCTTCCCATCCCAACTGTCTTCTCCTTCCTTTTCTTTTCTTTTCTCTTTCCTTTTGCCTTCCTTTTATCTTCTTCTTCCTCTCTTCATCTTCTCTTCTCCCTAGATCTTCTTCTTCATCCCAGATTGCATCTCCTCTATCCTTCCCCATCCTGTGTTTCCCTTTTATTTTTCCTTCTTCTTTCCCCTCATTTTCGTGGCTCCTCGACATTTGTGCCGTTTCCCTTTCATCACTCTCTCCATCAAACCCTTTACCCCCTCTAAATTTGGCCATAACAACAACGAAGACAGCAGCTTGGCGTTGTATCTGTCTCGCCTCCTTTTCTGATGATGGAGGCAACAGCAGTAGCAACGATGACTGTGGTGACGATAGTAACAGCGATAGCAGCAATAATGACAGCAACGATAGCAACAGTAACTGTGATGACAATAGCAACCCCAGCGGCAACAGCGATGGTGACAACTACGGCTGTAACAACAGCAATAGCAATGACAGTGGCAACGACGACCTCAACCACAGCAACGGCAGCAATAATGATTGTTCTAACGACAACAGCAACGACGACTCCAATAGCAGTAGCAACAACGATCATGACGATGAAGAGGATGACAATGAAAACATCTACAAGAGCAATAGCAGCAACGACAACATCTACAAAAATAGCAGCAGTGGCGGCGACCCTAGTGGAATGCACTAGCAATGACACCAACAATGACACGGAGATGATGGCAATGGAAACCACAAGAGATAGCAACAACAGTGACACAGTGGTGACAATAAAAAAAACCATGGCAACAATGATCTAACAGCTGCAACAACAACAACGGTAGCCATGACAGCCACATAATGACAACAGCAGCAAAAGCAGAAGAAGAAGAAGAGGAGGAGTATGTGTGCATGTGCTTGAGGTGGAGGAGCTACCCTATGGTAACCATGTAGGTGTATGTGTGGTGTGCGGAATGTAGGAGGATATGTGTGTACGTATGTGTGAGGGAGGTGAAAGTTGTGTGGTGCCTGCTGGACAGCGGGGAAGAAGAGGAAAGGAGTAAGGAAAGGTGGGGTTTAGTTGCTTCCGGTGTTGCGTGGTTAGGATGGGGAGGAAAGGAAAATAGCCACAGTGGCGTGTAGACGCGTGTGCGTGCGTGCGTGCGAGGAGGAGGTATGTGAGTGTGTATGTGTGAATGAAGGTGTGTATGAGTGTGTGTGTGGAGGAGGATGTGTATGTGTGTGTGCGTGAATGGGTATGTGTATGTGGAAGGGAGAAGGAGGAGCTGAAAGTGTATGTGTGTATGTGTAGGATGATATAGGGTATGTGTGAAAGGGGTGTATGCATATGGACGATGTGTGGTGTGTGCGAATACGTGTGTACGTGTATGGGAAGTGTGATGCATGGGGTATATACATAGGTGTGTGGAAGGTGTGATGTGCGAACATGTGTACATGTGTATGAAAAGTGAAGGTGATGTGTGCGAAGTATGTGGGTATATACATATTGGTGGTGTGAGGAGAATGTGGAGTATGTACGTATGTGCATGAAGTGGTATAAGGTGTGCGGTATGTGTATGTGGGTGTGCGGCATGTGTGTGTATAAGGGTATGGTGTATGTATAAGGATGTGTATACGTGTGTGTGGGAATGAAAGTATGTAGTGTATATGACAGTGGGTGTGATGTATATGTAGCATGTGTATATGTATGGAAGACATGTATATGCGAGTATGTATATGGGAGGTGTCTGATGTGAACGAAGTATGTAGGTAAGTATATATTAAGGTTATGAACTGTATGTAAGGCATGTGTGTATGTGCGTGTTAGTGGTATGAGAAGTGAAAGGAGTGTGTATGTATGTATGCGTGAGTGGTGTATATGTATATGTAGGTGCGTATACGTAGTGTGTGGGAATGTGCTGGTGTATGTGAGTATGGGGAAAGGCATTAAAGAGCTTGAGAAGAGATAGGAGTGAATGGGAGATCGAGCAACCTAACGAAACTTGCGGGGAGTTGCTATAGCTGACCCTTCGATACCATGCTCGGAGAAGGGACTACACATAGGAATCACTTGAGGACGATTAGGATTATGACGATCATAAACAAGTGCGTGGGAAACTTAATGATATGTTACTATATTGTGTTGTATGTTGATTGCTATGCATGTGAAATTGCTGTTCGTGGTGTTTGAATTGAATGTGATGGATTGTGATTATTGTTTAGTTGAGTTGTAGTGGAAATCAATGAGTCAGGGAGAGAAGTTATAAAAGTGTAGAGCATAGAATGGTCGGAGAGTGTAGAGGTCATTACCTTAACAATAGCACCTAGCACCATATTGCTAGTACTATGCCCATAAGCTTAACCACGATTTCAAATTATTTTCTTCCAATCAAACTAAAATACAAAAACCTAGCTTTTCCTTCTATAGCTACCAAGTAGGTGTGCTTAGTTGGAATAGGGTTTATAGATGTCATTATGTATACATGTCAGAGTTGGTTTCTGAATGTGTAAATATATTGAGGCAAACTTATTTTTCTATTACATCTACAAAATACAATTAAGAATCTAATCATACAAGTCATGAGTATAACCTTAGATTCTATAATTCAACAATCCAATTTTCTTACCCTCTTAGGTACGTAAGGAACATATCTAGTAAATTGTCCTTAATTAAAGAGAGGTCACAAACATTTATATGTATAGATATGTATATATGTATATTATACACAAGTGTCTTGAAGACATTAAAAGGAAAATGCGAGATGACCTTACTGGCTCTCGAAAATATGAATAACAGGGCACTTGAGAAGTGCGATGACATAGAGGTGTCAAAAATGATTGTAAGCTAACTTGAGTGGTTCAGCATTTGAGAGAAATGGCATAGAGGTACCGGATATGATGATCGTAAGCCAACCCAAGCGGTTTGGCATTTAAAAGAAATGGCACAGAGAGGTGCCAGGTTGATTTAACTTGTTGTAAGACTAGATAAGTCTATATTTGTGGGGTCTAGGTTCAATGTCTATTTTGCATGATAACCCATGCATAATCCTTGCCTGTGATGAGTGAAATTGAATGTTTGATGTTTACCTTTGTGGTATGATTGGGAATTGATTATGAATATATATGATATTTGATCACTTTAAATTAATCAATTAAAGTATGAAGTGGATGAGATTAAAACTCAACATGCATTTTCACGAGATATTGCATAAATTTGAAGGCCATCACTGTCATAGGGCATTTGGAAGTAATCGTGATATTATTAAGCTGTCCTGTGCGAACTACTGGACTAGGGGATTGTTCGCACCTTGCCGGTTCCTTGTCCAGATTGTCTTTGAGGGTTTTGCTCCGACTATTGCAGAGGCATGGGAGCATCCGGTGTTAAAATAAATATGATAAACCGGGTTGTGAAACCTGGGCACTAATGGTGGCTTCAGAATCCCTAACCCAATGTCAAGGGGGGCGTAAACCCTAGACTTCACATTGGTTACTAGAAGACCATGTGAACTGTTACATTCATATGATTGCTCATGCATAGAATATGTTTGATAACTTGATTTGTAATTTACTTATGTATGTACATAGCATTAAAAGTGTTACCATCCCATTCACTAAGCTATAGTGTGCTTACCCCCTCACAAATTCTTTGTAGGTAACGATTACAAAAGCTCGGGATGGGATAAGATGTGAAGTGTCGAGAGTTTCTAGAAGCCTAGAACGATAAAGTAAGAAATTGATTGATAAGCTTTATAAATAAAATATTATCTTAGGGCCTTGATGTAAGGTTTTATTCCATTTTACTGGTTAGTAAGGGATACCAACTCTCTTCGATCATGGTTGACCAAGGGGTACGGAATCTATAGTTATATTTTATTATATAATCATATGTAATATGACTAGTTACAAATGTAATTAACTAGTTAGAGTCTTATGATCTTTGACTCGTAAGATGGTTATCATATAACGAGTGCACACGTGTCATGATGATTTTAGTGAAAACTTCTAGGCCCCCCTTTGGGGCGTGACACAGCAGGCGAAGGGATGGAGAGGCTGAAATACACACTTAGAGAGACATGAAACTGGTTCTGAGGAAAAGGTTCATTCTTAAGCACTATAGGTAGGAACTGTTAATGCGTCTCCAAACATTGAGAAAGGGAGGCAAAACAGTGGATGACTATATCTACGAGTTTGAGACATTAATGATTAGATGTGGATCAGTAGGACCTCCTGAGCAAACCCTAGCACGTTTTATGTCTAGGTTGAAATACAAGATAACCTGTGTTGTTAAGCCGCAAAGGTATAGTACACTTGATGAGGCTATACAGTTAGCCTTGAAAGTGGAAAAGCAGAGGTGATCCAATCCATTCCGGGTCACTAGTAACAGGCATAGTACGACTGCTAAACCCATGGGGGTTGATGGTTAGTTAAGTGGACCAAAGGGAGTAGGCAAACTTGCTAGGGCTATAGACAAAGTTATCCCTAGCACATAAAAGGAGAAAAATGTTTTTGGGAAAGGCAAAGAGGTAGTTAGATCTGATGTTAGATAGACAGTACCAGGGTCAACTAGTGGGAAGATGCGCCAGATTAAATGTTTCAAATGCATGGGATTTGGACATATGATTACATAGTGTCCCAATAAAAGAGTAATGATTTTTATGGAGGGCATTGAGGAAGAAATTGTCGAGCCTACAGATTTATCCATGGCCTTATAGGAGCATTATGATGATTAGGATGCTAAGACGCATGAGGACAAAAAGGGTGAAAATTACTTACCTATTAATGTGTTGCGTAGGGTTTTGATTTTATCTCCAGATGTTAGGGACATATAGAAGGAGAACCTATTCCACACACCTTGTCGGATTCGAGGTAACCTGTATGCTTTTCATTGATGGTGGTAGTTGCACTAATGTCATATCTGCTGCATTAGTAGATAATTTACAACTAGTAACTAGCCCGCATCCTAGCCCTTATAAATTGCATTGGCTGGACGATTGAGGTAGTCTTCATGTTACACAGCGAGTAAAGGTGCCAATCAGTATAGGAGAAAAATACAATGATGAGATTATCTGTGATGTGCTTCCTATGTGTGCCTTTCACTTATTGTTAGATAGACCCTAGTTATTAGATAGAAAGGTGTTACATGATGAGTTCAAAATCACTTACATGTTTCAAAAGGATGGTACACGAATAGTCTTTACTCCTATGTCTCCATTTGAGGTGCGTTCTTTCCAATAACAAATTAGAAACACCTCTAGCTCTTCTAGAAGTCCAACCAACAAGCAAACACAAACACCGGGTTTCAGTCTAAGAGAAGACCCCTTAGATTTGAGGGCAAATCTTTTAGAGGCCCGAGGAGATGATGGGAATCCACCCTGTGGTTCCAGCAGTGGGGAAACCTGACTTAGATACATGAGCCTAGAAATCTACATATGGCCAAAATTTATCTAATAATGTTTTATTTTACATTTTAGCAGGTACATTTATCGGTTTTACAAGATAGCCAAATAATATGCACTAAGGATCAACTTGTGGGACATTCTTGGAGTCACATCCAACGGCCCACAAATTGTTTAATTTGAAGTGAAGAACCGATCACTTAAAGACCATTTGTATTTGTAACTGTTGCTTATGAAAAGTAGCCATTTATTTTTACATTTGTAATTGTGAGTCATATCGATTTTACTTTTGTTGTATTACAAATTGTGTTTAGTGAGTAGTATCTAGGTACAATTTGTGGATTACTTGTTCATTCATGTGAACTGGGGTTGCATATTTTTATATTTGATTATTTCAATTTGAGATTGAATCTTAGTTCAATTGCGTGTTGTTCCATTGAAGATCACATACTTGTTTGTTCTTACATTCATTTAGTGTTCAAACTTGTGAATTTGGATTCCAATTTCAAGTGATTTGACATGCCATTTTGATTGAGGGATTTAGCTATTTATGCTTAGTAATTGATGTGTTTGTTATCCAATTAGCAAAGTACATCAGAGTGCTTCATTCAATCTCACATTCTTATATATCTCATTACCTGAAATTTGAAGTTCCAATATCATAAGATATGAGACCTAGTTAAATAACCACCACCCACTTGACATTACATATACATAACAAATATGTCACATGAAGCACAAATACAATAACATAGCTACACGACAGTAAAACTATTGCAAATTCAAGAATTATATTTCTATTCTTATTTGGACCTAAGATCTAATTTGATTCATCTTAGTTTCTAATTTGTATTTAACCATTAGCGATCGATATACTACCCATGCATTTTGTCTCTCATTTGGCAACCAACACCTCTATGACTGCTTCTCTTTGATTTCCAATATGAGACCACGTATTAATAATTCGTCTCTACTCCACTTAGCTTAGATGGTTACATGCCTTAATGTTGATACCATAAGCTAGAGGACACATCTCCTTCTTAGTTTCCCTAACTACCTAATTTATAATTTTGTTTGCACTTCTAGAAATAGACTTAAACTGATAGATGACAAAAGAGCCTAAATTTACTTTCAGATCGTCAATTATGGGCTTATATGCTTAACTCACATAAAAAGTCTTATTCACTATAGACTTAATGACAACAACTAAATCGGATTCTATGACTAGAGTTCTAGTTAATTAATTTTGCCAACATTAAGGGTTCCTTCATTGCCAAACATTCACATGTCTTAGTTGATGCTCCATGGACCACCTATGCAAGCCCACCTATGATCTAACCTATGTTGTTCCTACCAATCTTACTTATTGTAGTCAAATTTCCATGTTGGGAGTGGGACCCATCAATATTAATTTTGGTAAAGTCATTGCTAGGTAAAGATCATTTCTCTCTTCTCACAAAATCAGAACCCTTCTTCAACCTAGCCTCTTTATACCTTAAGTCTTTCCATTCCTTTTCAAAAAATTCAATTTTCCTCACAACCATCTTTAGATTTAGAGCTTTGCTACAGTAAATGGCTTCACAACATGAACTCCAAATAGCCTAGGTCACATAAGAAAAATGTTTTTCCAACACCTTAGTCTTTCCACCCTCATGCAAGATGCTCTCGAGAAACTTTTTCTTCTAAACCTAAGTAGCCAAACAAAGCAACTTGTGCCTATGGACACAGAATGAACATGTGCTTAATGGTTTTGAGTTCACCATAAAAATAGTAGCTTTCACTCATCAAAACCCTCCTTTTCACTAGAATTGCAAAAATGAGTAAGGAATCTATATAGATTCGCTATAGGAAGTGTTTATTTTTTGTTGCACATCTAAGGACCATAACGTTTTCCAATCTTCAGGTTGTACCACTCTTGAAGATGATGGACCTTCCACCTCCTTCACTTATGTCTCTTTAACTAGGAAAAAGTAAGCCGATTTTGCCTTACATACCCCAAATCTATGAAAAGGCCATGTGATCTAGTCTTCTCATTGTAACACAGGTATATTGATCTCTTTAATGGCTTTCTTTTCCATTGGTGATAAAAGATTTGCAATGCATTGTAGCTCCCAATATCTCCCATCCTTGATAATTAGTCTATCTACAGTTATGTTAAGGTCACCAACTCTTCCTTTTTCTAATATAGAACCACTCAAACCAAAATCTACCTATCTTGCTAGACCTTAATTGACTTAACATCTCCAACTTAGTATAAAGCACCCTTGAAAAGAACATCTCTTCCTATAATAAGCTTAACCAGCCCCATGATGCCTTTCCACCTTTAATCACATGTTAAAATTCTAAATTTGGGTAGTAATGCTAATGTGCCTAAATCCTAACACTAGATCCAAACTCAATCAATTTGTGCAAAATGAGCAACAATGTGCTAAGATCTCTTCAAGGATAAGCTTAAGACATAACAATCACTAAGCAATATTAGCCAAGGATCAAGATTATAGGATCTTAGGAGAATTCAAACACTAGACCACTTGATCAATAATATTTTCAGAAAGCTTTTCTAATATTTGAATAATGAAACAAATATGACGCATCAAGGGAAGATCAAACTATAAACAAACTACCTAATATGATGCATAAGCAGGTTATATGGTTTACTCACCACAATCTAATAAGACTGATGAAAGTAGAAATATTAAATTAGAAGAAACTTACACAATACATAAAGGAAGGAGGATATCATTTAATTCTTACCATCATAGGGCTATATAGAACTATTTATATTAAGATAGTTACATATAGGAAAATAACTGAAAAGGAATGTAGATATGAGTTGTAATAAGAAAGGAAATATTATCTAATATTCTCCTAGGTTAATTCCCTCATATTCTTCGGTATAATGAAAGCAACTTCCATAATTATCCAAAGGAATATGCCTTGTTCAAATTTAAACTTTAGGGCCATCAATGCTAGTTTTCAATGATAAAAAACATTGATCTTCAGTCTGTCTTTAAAAGCATGATTGGAATCATGGCTTCCGTTTAGAAGTGGGTTAGAATCACAAGCACTTTTCTTTTCAAAACTAGTCTTCCCCTCTTCTTCCAACAATAATAAGCTTCTTCCCAAAGTGATGCTATGAAATCAATACCCTTTGAAATAAGTGTTTTCATCATTTATCATAGTTCCTTACAACACTCTTTTCACAAAGTGATCTAAACCCTTCATTCTAACTTTGATCATTAGTCTTCCTTATATTAGAACTTGATTTGGAATCAGATTCCAATCATTTCCCTAGGGCCAATGAAGATTTGCTTTCAAATGTGACAACTCCTTTATACAATCTTCTCCCTATTTTAAAATATATAGAGATAAATATGCTACATTGAATGAGGTAGAAACACCTCTAAAACCATTTGGCAACTTGAGCTAATAAGCATTATCATTGATTTTCTTGATAATTTTAAAGGGTCCATTTGCTCTAAGTGTTATCATTTGCTACCTCTAATTTAGAAACCTCTCTTTTTGAAGAAGTAGCCATACTAAATCTTTAGATTGAAACTCTTTACACTTCTTGCCTTTATCTCTATATAACATTAACTTAGCAACTATCTTCTTAAGCTGCTTAGTCACTTTTTGATGCATTTTCTAAATTTTGTTGGCTTTGTTAACCCCACTTAAGCTCACTTCCATTGAAGTTGAAATAGATGCCATATCCAAAGGAGTTATAAGATTATACCCATATACAACTTCAAATGGTGACCTTTTTGTAGAATTATGAGTTAACCTGTTATAAGTAAATTCCATAATGGGTAAGCATTCATCCCAATTAAATAAATTCTTACTCATTGTACCTCTTAATAAGGCTTCCAAAATACAGTTAACAACTTCTGTTTATCTATCTAATGCGCCTAAATTCTTAAGGTAGGAATCCGATCATGGTTAAAATGCACAGCCAGTGAATAAAATTAGAATCTTTTTGTTATTTTTGTGTTTATGATGTGATAAAGTATGTATTATTATTTGTGTTTATAAAAATACTAAAATAATGAGATATGGACAACTAAGTCAAATTGGTATTTAACAGTTGAATTGGGAAAAGTGGTGGTTGAAGATTGACAACTAATATAACCTATAATTTAAGGAAATTAAATGGGTTTTAATTGAAATAGTTGATATGACCCATAACTAGATTGGTTAAAAGAGGATTGCCAGAATCAAAATGATATTTTAACTTATAAGATAAACAAGGACATACCTTCAATAACTATTGAACTGTTCCACATAAATAATTAAAAGAGTAAAGAAAGCAATATTCATTCAAAGATAACAACCGACTCCCCTTTTTCACGTGTAGGGTTACATGAGTATTTGTAGATGAATACAAGGTAACTTCTATAAAAAAAGAAGATTACTAAAAAGGAAAATAATTGTTAAAAAGGGAATAAAATAACTATCTAAATAATTGCATCCTAATTCTATGGGCTTTATAATATTATCTTTCCTAATCTAAAAGATTCGAAATATTGTTGAATTTAAATTAAGATTTATTCACATAAATAATGTCTTCAAAAGGCTTACCTTTGAAGCCTCTTTCAATGCATCTATTAGAAGTATTCCTTCAAAAGGTCTTTAGCTTGTTATCAAGAGGGATACTAACTTTGTCTTCAAAATTAGAACCTCTCTTCAACTGAAAAGCTAGCTTGGATTTGGAACTAGCACCATAACTCTTTCTTTTAGAAGAACCATACATACTTTCAACTTAAGTTTTCTACAATCCCACTCGTGCCCTTCATTAGATTTCCTTCTACGACCAAATTTCCTAAAACATTTACTTGTGTGTTGAACTCTACATGAGTTTAGACCTTGACTTTTGTTAGCTTACTTCATGTGATCAAAACCTTCTCGACTAATGCAGTTGCAGCTACATTGGTGAAATTCCCTTCATCATTGATCATTGCACATGTTTGCCCCTTAATTTAACACTTTAATGTGAAATAAGTTCTCCCTTTACTTTGTTTTTAGTATAGCATTTGTATTCATAGCACATCTTACTATTAGTGAAATTACATCACCTTCAACACCTATAGTGCCATCTACTTTAATGTTAAGTTGCCTTAGAACCTCTTTAGTATCATACACTTCTTCCTCCTCACTTTCTTCACTTTCAACATCACCTTATCCTTCATCACCATCACCCTTCTATTAGGACATTGCATTATCATATATCTAAATCTGAGACATTTAAAGCACTTAAGTTAACTATTATGCCTCTTAGTCAACTTTTGATCTTCTCCTCTACCTTTGGAACTAGAAAAACCCTTTCCTTTAACATCTTCCTTCTTCTCATATCATTTCTCTTCAACCTTTCCCTTCTCACTGCCTCTCTCTTCACCCTTTCCTAACCTCCCAAAATGTAATACCTAATTTTTTTTATTCATTTTAATATATATGTTGTCACAAAGAGTTAAAGACAAGGACATTAATTTTATAAAATTCGAGGAGCAATTTGGACATTTCACACGAAGGGTATAAATACCCCAAATTAACCTAGAGAGACTCCTTTGTCATTTTGTGTTGTGAAATCAGAAACCACAAAGGATAAACGCTCTTCACAAGAACCCTATGACAATGAAAGGAAACAACATGACCTAATTCCAAGTACAAGAGGTAAGGAATTTTATACACAATTTCTATTTCAGTTATTGGATTTAGAACTTATGAGTATTGTGCACACATCAAAATTTGAAAATTCTAGAAGGGCATAGAGGGGAAGTGACTCAAAGGCTTAAGGATTCAAACCATAGGAAATTTGATGTAAGCACAAAAATCCTTGTAATTTATATGTAATTACGTGTTTTAGGGATCTAATTAAGTATAGGGATAAAGAGAAGTGAGTTTAGGAGAAATTGGAGTAAAGGAATTAGGGTTCGTAGAATTAGTCGAGAGGTACATGGCTTCCCAACATGGTCGTGTTTCGATTGTGTTGAATTCAAAGGTTATGCTGAGAGATACATGACCTCCTAATATGGTCGTGTTTCGGCCGTGTTGAACTGAGACAAACACGGTCCACCCATATGGTCATGTTTCAACCGTGTTGGATACAAAACTCATACCGAGAGATATACGACTTCCCAACACGATCGTGTTTCAACTATATTGAATTGAGAGAAACATGGCGTCCTAACATTGGTGTGTTTCAACTGTGTTGAAGCTAAACCTCACTGAGAGATACACGAGCCCTAACACGGTCATGTACTAGCCCGTGTTGAGCTACATGGCCTCCAACATGGCCGCATTGAATAAAATGTAAATTAATTCTATCTCCATTTAACTTCTAATTAAGCTAATTTTCACATGACTTAGATAGCTAGTAAGACCTTAGATAAATGAGATGATTAAGATTAAGAGAGTTAAGAAATGATATCAATCCTAGAATTAGTACTAAAAAGAATTGTTGATGTTGTACGTATTTTATGGTACGATAGGACACTCTAGTAGAAATTGCATACAAAAATCCATTCCTTAGGCCTTTTTTTTATACTTGCAAGTAAAGGGGGCATAGTTCATTTGAATGTGGTGCCTACATAACCAGACAGCTACACCTTAATAGTTTCAAGCACAATAGCTAGTAAGACCTCCACCTAAGGGACCAATGGGTAGACTTTAACATTTTGGACCAAGATAGAGGACACTTGGTCAAGTATTTGCATTACAACAACAACAATAGTAGGATGCTATAGATTAGGATACGATTACAGGTACATTACTTATTAACTCAAACACCACCTATGTGTTATTTGATATGAGTGCTACACATTCATGCATATAACCTATTTTCATGCATCTATGTGGGTTGAAACCTATGTTGTTGAGTGATGTTATGGTTGTGAACACTCCTTTTAGAGTAGGAGGAAAATTAGATCAAATATGTAAGGATGTAGAGATTATAATATAAGGAAAGAAAATTCTAGCAAAGTTATTTATGTTAGAGGTGACTAAATTTGATGTGATCTTAGGGGTAAATTAGCTGTCTAAACACTATACCACTATAGCTTGTCACAATCTAGTGGTTTATTTTGATTTCCCTAATACGGATCAAATTGAATTCAAGTTAGATATACAAAGACCTACAATTCTTCCTACTTATGAGTTATGGGATATGGGTAGAATATCAGCATTGTCAATTAAGGCAAGACAAGCCATGAAATTAGAAGATGTACATATTGTGAAAGAGTATATAGATGTCTTTCTAGAAAATCTAACAGGCTTATCACTAGTCAGAAAGACACAGTTCTACATTGATTGGGTATTGAGAACGACACCAATATCTAAAGCACCTTATAGAATGGCACCTACTAAATTATCTGAATTGAAGACCCAACTTTAAGAGTTACAATACAATGGGTTTATTAGGCCAAGTGTCTCACCAGTATTGTCCAGTATTGTTTGTTAAGAAGAAGGATAGGAGCATGAGGCTATGTACATATTACAGGGAGCTAAACCAAGTCACGATTACAGGCTATTTATACCCCTCCTTAGCATTGATGACCTATTTGACCAATTACATGGAGCTCATGTCTTCTCCAAAATTGACTTGAGATCGAGGTACCATTAATTAAGGATTAAGGAAGAGGACGTACAGAAGATTGCTTTTAGGACTAAATATGGGCATTACAAATTTTTAGTAATTCCTTTTGGATTGACAAATGCTCTCATAGCTTTCATGGATTTGATGAATAGAGTGCTCAAAGACTTGCAAGATCATTTTGTGGTAGTATTTGTAGATGATATTCTCATCTATTCCAAGAGCAAGGAAGAACATGAGGCACATCTCAGAATATTATTGGAAAGACTACGGGAAGAGAAGCTATATGCTAAGTTTAGCAAATGTGAGTTTTGGCTAGAATAGGTATCCTTCTTAGGGCATGTGGTAAATAAAGATGATATATTAATAGATCTTGAGAAGGTAAAGGCAATTATTGACTGACCTAGACCAAAAACTATGATAGAAGTGAGAAGTTTTCTAGGGGTAGTTAGTTATTATAGATGCTTTGTAGATGGATTTTCTCATCTAGCAGCTCTTTTGACACAGTTGACAAAGAAGAAGGCTAAATTTGTGTGCAGTGGTGAATGTGAAAATAACTTCACAACATTGAAAGAGAAATTAGTGACATCTCCTATGTTAGCCTTACCAAAGGTAGGGGAAGAATTTGAAGCCTTTAGTGATGTCTCAACTTAAGGCTTAGGGTATGTGCTTATGTAGAATGGGAGAGTCATTGCATATGTCTCTTGTTAGCTGAAACCTTATGAGAGGAATTACTCGACACATGATCTAGAGTTAGTGGCTATAATCTTAGTACCAAAATTATGGAGACATTATCTTTGTGGTGAGAAGTGCAAAATCTTTATAGATTATAAAAGTTTGAAATACCTATTCACGCAAAAAGACTCGAATATGAGGCAAAGGAGGTGGTTGGAATTAATGAATGATTATGATGTGGAGATCTATTATCACTTTAGAAAAGCAAATGTCGTTGTAGATGCTTTAAGTTGGAAGAAGCAAATGAACATTGCAACTCTAATCACATCTTAGAAACAAATATTAGTATACATGTGTAAGCTTGAATTGGAGATGGTGATGCAAGAAGTGGGAAACAAGTTAGCTACACTTTGTATTCAACTGAGTATAATTGATCAAATTAGTACTACGCAAATTGGAGATGTTGGAATCCGGAAGATTAAAAGCAAAATAAAATAAGGTGAAGCCATTGAATTCAATATAGATGTTGAAGGGGTGGTTAAATATGACACAAGATGGTATGTTCCAGATAACAGGAATTAAAGAAGGAGATTGTGAAAGAAGCCTATTACTTAAGCTATATAATACATCCCAGAAGCACTAATGATGCGTGTAACTCTAGGTATATTAAACCTAGAACCTCGACGATGTTAGTTGGTTTTAATTACCCCGAGGATCATCTTGAATAAGTAATGTGTAACTAGACTCCAATCAAACCCGTTGACTGTAACCTAAGTTATCAATAGGTATTCCTAGTAATTTGGTTAAGAATTCTATGGAAATGTTTTTTTGCAAAAGAACGAAAAGAGGTATTTCGTATCTCATGAAAAATATGTGTTTTCATATATCAAAATTATCTCTTAGTCGGCCCTTAGCTTGATATATATAGCACATGAATACAATATGGAAAAAACCTAACACAATATGGAAATCCTAAGTTACCTATTCTATCCTTATTCTTATGTTACCAAGTAGGCAACTAAATAACATGGAAAACAAACCAACAAATAATAACAAAACCAAATGTATCCTCTAATGTATTGTCCACGCAAATATATAGTATTCCTAAAATATTTCATCCTTCCATGGTCACATGAATCAAGTTGACACATGTGTGTTTTCCTTCTATGTAGCTTGATTCTCAGGCCTGCAAGTCCATGACTAGTCCTTGTAGAGCTTCATTCATCCTTTTAGCTCTAGCTCGAGTCATCGGGCCTCTAATACCATGTAATGGATCATAAGATTTTGGTTCCTTCCTTTATAATGCTAGCTGATCCTCATCATTCCCTCTTTTCTTGAAAAGATTCGTCCTTGAATCACTTGCATTATAAAAAGTAAGATCAGAAACATTACAATTGCGCTTATATTACCATAGCGACTCAATAAATCAATTTTGTAGGTGTTGTAATTGATGCACTCCAAGACTTGGAAAAGTCTCTCTCCCTTAGGATGTAATTTAGGCTTTCGTTGTGGTGCAAATCTTCCTTTTCTCAAATGCACCCAAACCTTTTCTCCTGGATGAAACATAGTCCTGACACGTCCCTTTAGTATTGGCCACTTTCGGATCGCATCCAATTTCCTCTCATCCATGGCTAGCTCATCTGTTCCTGTAATAAAGCCAAAAGAAAACACCTTACTAGGTAACAAAAGGTTAGTATCAGTATAAGTAAAATAAATATCCTTGTACATAAGTACAAGTAGTTGCTTCCTCGCCAACATTGCAGTCTCACATACTTTTTCTTACAATTTTCTCTCCTCTCACTGTTTTAGACTCTCTTCCCTCATAACTCACTAGTGTTTGTCTCTCACTCTTTTCTTTTTTCTCTCTCTATTCTCGCACATTCTCGTGTTTCACTCTAACTTCTTTGGTAATTTTCACTTGGTCCTCGCAAGCTTCCCATGGTTTCTGTGGAGTTAGAACCACCTTCCTTTTGTTTAGAACAAAAGAATATTGGTTCTTGTACCAATCGTACATAACCTTCCTATCAAACTGCCATGGTCGCCCTAACAATATGTGGCTAGCCTGCATAGGTACCACATCACACATAACCTCATCCATGTAACTCCCTATAGAGTAGGCTATAAGTACCTACTTGGTCACCTTAACCTCCCCACAATGACTCAACCACTGCAATCGATATGGATTAGGATGCTTCACTACTTTTAACTGCATCTTTTCTACTAGCAAAGTGCTAGCAACATTAGTGCAGCTGCCACTATCGATTGTCAAGCTACAGACTCTACCCTGTACATGACACCGTGTATGAAAAATATGTTCACACTAGATCCCCTCACCATCCTCTTGGGGTTGTACACTAAGCAGTCTCCTCGTAACATACAACTCGCCACTTATGGGTCCCTCTAAGTCAACATCCTCATACTCTTGTGATGGTGACTCTTCCTCCTCCTCAAAGCTCACACTTTCTACATCCCCACTATCACTGATAATCATAGCCCTCTGATTTGGACATTGGGATGTAATGTGCCCAAATCCTTGACACCTAAAACACTTTATATCTCTCGTCCTGAAAGGGTTTTAGTGTCAGTCTTTCCTTTAGGTGCAGCAATTGGATTCTTAGCCCTCACATCCTCCTTAGGCTTTGCATTGGTGGAGTTTCTCTTCCACGTGGATTTCTATGGAGTTTTAGAATTCGAGCCAATCCTTTGCTCACTCCTGTATTTTAGCTGCCACTCTACTTTAATAGCTCTATGTAGTAACTCTTCCATATCTAAGTAATGGTGAAGATCTACTACATCAGCTATCTCCTGATTCAATCCGTTGATGAATCTAGCCATAGTGGCCTCATCATCCTCCTTAATTCTCGCCCTAATTATGGCCATCTCCAACTCTTTGTAATAATCCTCTACACTATTATTCTCCTAAGTTAATCTTTGGACTTTCCTAAGTAAGTCCCTATGATAGTGACTAGGAATAAAACTCTTCTACATGATAGTTTTCATCTCCTCCTAAGTGCTAATAGGTCACTCTCCATCCCTGTGCCTATTACGCACCAATTGATCCCACTATACATTGGCATAATATGAAAACTCTACTGCAGCTAATTTTATCTTTTTCTCCTCAGTGTAGTTGTGACATTTAAAGACATGATCCATCTTCCTTTCCCATTCTAAATAGAATTCCGGATCATTCTTTTCTTGAAAAGTTGGGATTTTCAACTTAATACTCCCTAAATTATTATCATGCCTCTGGATACTTCCCCTATCCCTCACGTGTTGGTAATCTCCAAAATCAAATTCCTCTTCTTCATCTATCATAACTCCTCCCCTATTGTGTTTACCTATTCCTCGCCTGATAGTGGTACTGCTAGACGGTTCCCTACTCCTTTCCATCCTATCCATCCTATCATGGATCTGCTCTAGTTCACCCATTAAGATCCTCTTCATCTCCCCCATCAATTCCTCAAACATCACCCGACTTTCTCCTTCATTTGTGTTTTGTCCCAACATAATTCTAATAATTTGTAGCAAGTTACGATCACAATTATAAAAAATATATAAGTATGTTCCTTACACTTACTCATGTATTGCTCACAAATGATATGCTCACAACTCCAATTGTGTATATCTCTCACAAAATATGATCTCATCACCCACTTTTTGTAATTCTTTTGCTAGGAACTCAATTTGGAACTCCTAAACTCAAATTACTAAGTCAACATTAATGATTACTATTGACCTAAGTCACGTGAATGAAGGAAGACTAACTACACAATCTAATTGATACGGAAAAGATTTACCACTGAATAGATATACAATCAAACACAAAAGGATATAATTTGCACCAAAACACAATGAATGATTATGGAATGTAATTTTTGGATGCACAATTTAGAAATCACAAAGCATCTATCATGGTTGGAATTGGAATCAATTGATATGGAAAGTGAATTGACTCAACCAATTATGTAATTGACAATTGAAGAAGCTATCTTACGATTTCGGAAATTTTAATTCTTTCAAGGCTAAATTCCTTTTTTTTTTTGAATTTTGGTTCTTGATTCTTTCTTTTGCAACCGAATTTGATTTTTTTTTTTTTTGTAGATAAGCTATGAATTGAACACAATTGATTGTTAAAAAAAAAATCTAAATATCGTCGGCCCTAATGGATTGTAATGACCGAACAAGTATGAATTTTTTTTTTTATATATATATGACTTCTGTCTATGAATATAGAAAAGACAATAGACGAATATGGAAAAGAACAGAATTTTTTATGCGAATTTTTTTTTTTAGATATGAATATGGAAAAGAACAACATAATTTTTTTTATACGATTTTTTTTTAGATATGAATATAGAAAAGAACAATAGACGAATATGGAAAAGAACAACAAACGACTATGGAAAAAAAAAACAATAGATGACTATAGAAAAGAACAATAGACAAATTAAAGAAAAGGATAGAATTTACTTGATTCAAGGAGTCGAAGCTCTGATACCAGATGATGCGTGTAACCCTGGGTGTATTAAACCTAGAACTCCAATGATGCTAGTTGATTTCAATTACCTTGAGGATCGTCTTGAATAAGCGATGTGTAACTAGACCCCAATTAAACCCGTTGACTGTAACCTAAGTTATTAATAGGTATTCCTAGTAATTCGGTTGAGAATTCTATGGAAAAGTTCTTTTGCAAAAGAACGAAAAGAGGTATTTCGTATCTCACGAAAAAGATGTGTTTTCATATATCAAAGTTGTCTCTTAACCGGCCCCTAACACACTATATATAGCACATGAATACAATATGGAAAAAACCTAACATATCCTTATTCTTGTGTCACCAAGTAGGCAACTAAATAACATGGAAAACAAACCAACAAATAATAACAAAACCGAATGTATCCTCTAATGTATTGTCCACGCAAATATATAATATTCCTAAAATATTTCATCTTTCCATGGTCACGTGAATCAAGTTAACACATGTATGTTTTCCTTCTATGTAGCTTGATTCCCGGGCCTACAAGTCCATGACTAGTCTTTGTAGAGCTTCGTTCATCCTTTTAGCTCTAGCTTGGGTCATCGGGCCTCCAATACCATGTAATGGATTATAAGATTTTGGTTCCTTCCTTTGTGATGCTAGCTGATCCTCATCAACTAAGATTTATAAGGACCTAAAGAGTCATTATTAGTGGATAAATATGAAGTGGGAGATAGCTAAATTTGTATCTAGATGCCTTACATGCCAGCAAATTAGGATCGAACACCAAAGACTAGCTGATGAGTTACAACCACTTCCTATACTTGAATGGAAGTGAGAACATGTAACCATAGATTTCATAACAACCCTCCTGAGGACTACGGAGAAATATGATGCAATTTGGGTAATTGTAGACAGATTGACCAAGTCCACCCATTTCCTACCAATTAAGGTAGACTATAGATTGGAGAAGTTCACTCAACTATGCATTGAGGAGAATGTTAGATTACATGGTGTACTAGTAACTATCACATCTAATAGGGATACTTGATTTATGAGTAGATTATGGAAAAGTCTACATTAGGCTTTGTGTACTAAGCTATAATTTAGTACTGTTTTTCACGCTCAAACAGATGGGCAATCTAAGAGAACCATCAAAATTCTAGAAGGCTTATTGCAAGCTTATGCTTTAGACCATGGGGATAATTGGAGTGATCATCTATCCTTGGTGGAATTCGCATATAAAAACAGTTATTAGGCTACAATTCAGATGGTTCTATATGAAGCACTATATGGTAAGAAGTGCATATCTCCCTTACATTAGGATGAAGTGGGAGAAAGACAGATAATGGGGCTAGAGATGGTGCAAGAAGCAATAGAAAAGGTTAGAGTGATAAGGCAACAAATTCTATTAGCCTAAAGTCACTGGAAGAGTTATGTAGATAAACGACGATGCCCTTTGGAATGTCAAGTAGGGGATAAGGTTTTACTGAAGATATCTCCAATTAAAAAGGCAATCAGATTTGGATTGAGGGGGAAGTTGAATCCCAGATATGTAAGTTCATTTGAGATTTTAGAAAGAGTTGGTATTGTTGCTTATAGCTTGGGCTCTACCACTAAGTCAAGCTAGGGTACATGATGTATTTCATGTATCAATGTTTAGGAAATTTATACCAAACCTAGACCAAATAGTGGCTTTGGAACCTTTGAAGGTATAGCCATATTTATCATCTATTGAAAGACCTATAAGATTAGTTGACATAAAGGATCAAGTATTAAGAAGGAGAGTAATCCTTTATGTTAAGGTATAGTAGATGAATCAAATAGAATGGGAAGTGATGTGGGAATTAGAATAAGAAATGAGAAGGAAGCATTTGAAACTCTTTCCAATTTTAGGTAACTTTCAACGACGAATGTTTTTATAAGGGGGGTAAAAATGCAAATATATGATTATAACTATATATATATATGTATATATATATCAGGAAAAGACCTAATTTCCCCTATCTATTTATTTTGTTTATTTAATATACTGTAAGACTAAGATCAATTAAATAAATAGATAGGGGCAATTAAGTCTTTTCTTGGCTAATTTATAAAAGACACACTAACTTAGGGTGTCTCTCTTTTCCTTCGTTTGTGCACTTGTAAAAAGAAACCTAAGAGAGAGAGAGAAAGAAACTTTATAGAGGCCTATAGGTGACCTAAAGGAAAATTGCAAGACAAATTCAAATCTATTAGGTAAGGGTTGTAATTATTAAGGCCTTTCATGTTGGTGATAAACTAGTGAATTTACAAATCGACTTGTTAACTCATTGTTAAGGTACGAAATGAGAAAAAAAGGGCACAAAAGTCAAATGAATTAGGAGTTTTAATTACAATCAAAACCAAGTAAGTGTACAAGAACCGATTATGCATTAGGATTAGTAAATACTTTGATTAATTGGGCTTAGAATCATAGAATTTAGGCTTAGGAACAAAATTGGAGAAAAGAGAATAAAGGTTTGTGATGAATAGTGTATATACGGTTAGATACACACCTGTGTATTTGCTTGTGTAGAAACACAAGTGTGTACCATAAGGTATATAGATGAAGGACATGCCCGTGTACTTAGGTATGTCAAAATTACAAAATCGATAGAAAAGTATGCGGCCAGATACACTACCATCTACCTGGGCATGCCAAAATGGCAAGTTTGCATAGATAGGTATATAGCCGAGTGCACAATCATATACATGAGTGTGCTAAAATCACTTTTTATACAAAAATATACACAGTCATTAACATGACCGTACTATTGCCTATGTTCCTTTGCATGCCCTTTCACATGATCGTGTTGTCCAGGAACACTTTTGATATGCTTAATTGACAAAAGCATATACACATAACAAAAGAATCAATTCCAATCAACACCAACTCCACAAGTGGCATGAAGAACAATTTCCAAATGAACCCTAATTGTATGAACAACTTGCTCTGATACCAAAAGATGATATGCTTAATTGACAAAAGCATATACGCACAACAAATGAATCAATTCTGATCAACACTAACTCCATAAGTGGTGTGAACCCTAAATCCCTTATGATTCCAATTTGTAAATAAAATAAACTTAATACCAAATGATGATGTTCTCAAAAAGGATGAAGCACACAACACAAGATCCAATGGAAATCCAATCACCAGGACTACTAAAATGGTGTGAATCCCTTATGCAAAAGGCTTCTATGCAAAATAGCGAATTCCACTAGCAATTGAATAATCACAATGACAATTCACTTATGGATCTAATTCCACTAAATTACAAGCAATCCAAATCAAGCCAGAAGATAATTAAGAACAATTAAGAATAACCCAAATCACAACTAGATGATGAGATCTATGATGGGAGCCAAGCCAGAAGATGGAATGTGGATCCTCTTGAAGTGCCACCTGGACCAATCACAAGAAATTGAGCAAAACGATTCAAGGAAGCACTTAACAGGTTGATAAAGGATGTCCATGAAGCTGGAAAGGATTGGAGCAATCATGAAGTTGGAATAGGTTGGAACAACCATGGGAATGCCTTTGCTCTTGTATAAGTCATAATGGATACGGGTTGAAGAGGGCGTGTCTTTACAAGGCACGGCCGTATAGGAGTCTGGAGGTTACACAGAATCATACACGGTCATATACACAGTTCAAAGGCAAGGCCGTGTATGTTGTCAAGATTTCCACAGAAAGATACACGACTAGAAATACAAGGTCGTGTACATTGGCAAGATTTCCACAGAAAGATACATGGCCAGAAGTACACGATCGTGTACATTTCCAACGCTGGTCGTGTATATTTCAACACCGGCTCAAGGCCGCCGGCCTTCATGTCTACACTGTCGGCCTACATGTTTGTTTTGTTGATTTTTACGCAACTTATCTAAGTTATGTCATTTTGGGCTTTATTGTTACGAATTGTAAACCCTAATATAAAGCTCCTAGGGTTAGAATATAGAAGATACAACATTGAAAGTTTGAAAATACTTTTGAGAGAATTCCTCTCTTGGTTGTTTAAAGAACTAACCTAGAACTTATCGAATTTCGGTGGCGTTCATCCTGACTTATCAATCGGTCTTTCATCCTGATTGTGGCGTCTTCATATTATACCAAGGTTCTTGTCTCACTTATAGACAACGAGTCGTGGTTTCCACTTGAGGGTGTTTGGCATCTTAGGCAACGAATTCCGAACGTATTGGTATTAGGTTTCGTCACACGTTGGCGTGGTTCGTATCAGTTAGGAATCCGATTAAACCGATCTCGCATCAGTTTGGTATCAGAGCTTAGGTTTGTTAAACATTAGTTCGGTTTGAGGAAGGTAACATCAAAACCCTAACTCCAATTGTTCATATCAATTGTTAGTATTCAATTTCATAGTATTTATTGTCTATTGAAAGTGTACTACCAACTATGATATGAACCATGCCAACCCGTGACGAAACCCAATACCAATACGTTTGGAATTCGTTGCCTAAGACGCCCAAACACCTAAAGTGGAAACCGCGACCCGTTGTTTAGAAGCGAGACAAGAACCTTGGTATAATGTGAAGACGCCACAATCGGGATGAAAGTCCGATTGATAAGTCGGGATGAACGCTACGGAAATTAATCCGATAAGTTCTAGTTAGTTCTTGAAGAACCAAGAGAGGTGCCTCTCAAAAGTGTTTAATGTTCAAAGATGTAAATTTTTAGTTGTTCTAAACCTTAGGAGCTTTTATACTAGGGTTACAATTCATGAAAAACAAGTCTAAAACGACGTAGCTTAGATAAGTTGCGTAAAAACACGAAACAAAAAAAGCTGGCCGGTAGGGGATACATGGCCGTGTACTTTGGCCGTGTATGATTCTGTGCCAATTCTTGTCTCCTTACACGGCCGTGCCTTTTAGCCGTGTGTCTGGCCGTATATGATTCTGTGCAATCTTGATATTCCTACACGGCCGTGCCTTGAAAGTACACGCCCTCTTCAACCCGTGTCCGGTGTGACTTGTATAAAAGCAAGGGTCTTCCCATGGTTATTCCAATCCGTTCCAACTTCATGATTGCTCCAATCCTTTCCGGCTTCATGGACAACCTTTATCAACCCGTTAAGTGCTTCCTTGAATCGTTTCGCTCGATTTCTTGTGATCGGTCTAGGCGGCACTTTAAGAGGATCCACATTTCTTCTTTCGGCTTGGCTCTCATCATGGATCTCATCAAACTATTCAATTTTGTTACAAAAAAAAAGAAGAATCACGACACAAAAAAAAAAAAAGAATAAAAGGAGCGTGATCAAGAGCAACAAACAAAGGCAACAAAAAAAAAATTTCGGAAAGAAAAAAGAGGAAATTTATGAACCCTAGAGTTGTTTGAAATCTACAGAAAGGAATTGGTGTAGTTTGGGTTAGTTTCGAGAGAATTGAGAAGAGGAGTTGGTGAGTCGCTATCATCATTGCTTGTGAGAATACACGAGTGACTGTGTGATATCATCCTTTGAGCGAAACACGTAAGGGAGTGTATCGTGAGGCTTAATTATATATATTTGTGTTAGTACTAATCTTTTCTGTAGGAACTATGTCGAGGCAACATTCTCCTGAAGGAGAGATGATGAGATCTATGATGAGAGCTAAGCCGGAAGAAGAAATGTGGATCCTCTTGAAGTGCCACCTGGACCGATCACGAGAAATCAAGCGAAACAATTTAAGGAAGCACTTAACGGGTTGATAAAGGTTGTCCATAAAGCCGGAAAGGATTGGAGCAATCATGAAGTTGGATGGATTGGAACAACCATGGGAAGACCCTTGCTTTTATACAAGTTACACCGGACACGGGTTGAAGAGGGCATGTATGTTCAAGGCACGGCCGTGTAGGAATTCTAAGATTGCACAGAATCATACACGGCTAAAAGGCACGGCCGTGTATGGAGTCAAGCAAATCCACAGAAAGATACACGTCTAGAAGTACACGGCCGTGTATCTCTTCAAGGCCGGCTCAAGGCCGCCGGCCTTCAATCCATCGTCACTGGCCTTCATGGCTACACCGCCGGCCTTTATTGTTTTGTTTTGTGTTTTTTATGCAACTTATCTAAGCTACGTCATTTTAGGCTTGTATTTTCACGAATTGTAACCCTAGTATAAAAGCTCCTAGGGTTTAGAATAGACATAACATAGAATATACATCTTTGAACATTAAACACTTATGAGAGGCACCTCTCTTGGTTCTTCAAGAACTAAATCGAACTTATCGGATTAATTTTCGTGGCGTTCATCCCGACTTATCAATCGGTCTTTCATCCCGATTGTAGCGTCTTCATTTTATACCAAGGTTCTTGTCTCGCTTATAGACAACGGGTCGCGGTTTCCACTTTAGGTGTTTAGGCGTCTTAGGCAACGAATTCCGAATATATTAGTATTGGGTTTCGTCACGGGTTGGTGTGGTTCGTATCAGTTTTGGTATCAGAGCTTAGGTTTGTCAAAACGTCAAGTTCGGTTGAGGAAGGTAATATCAAAAACCCAAACTCCAATCGTTCATATCAATTATCGT
The DNA here is from genome assembly GCA_037954665.1 of Laguncularia racemosa. Taxonomy (NCBI): domain Eukaryota; kingdom Viridiplantae; phylum Streptophyta; class Magnoliopsida; order Myrtales; family Combretaceae; genus Laguncularia; species Laguncularia racemosa. The sequence goes on from JBBMOL010000554.1 coordinate 77,411, forward strand.
ATTCAATTTCGTAGTATTGATTGTCTTTTGATAGTGTAATATCGACTAGGCGATTGTTAAAAAAAAAAGAAGTAAAAATCATGACAAAAAAAAAGAAGAGAAAAGAAATGAAAAGAAAAACGTGATCAAAAGCAAAGCAGAGACAAAAAAAAAATTCGGATAAAAAAAATAGAGGAAACTTTACGAACCTTAGAGTTGTTTTGAATTCTATGGAAGGGGATTGGTGTAGTTCGGGTTAGTTCCAAGAGAATTGAGAAGAGGAAATTGGCGAGTTGATATCATCGTTGTTTGTGAGAATACACGAGTGATTGTGTGATATCATCATTTGAGCGAAACATGTAAGGGAGTGTATCGTAAGGTTTAATCATATATATATTTGTGTTAGTACTAATCTTTTCTGCAGGAATTATGTCGAGACAACATTCTCCTGAAGGTGAGAGGGGAAGGTTTGATGCTAGGTTAGTAATTGAGGCTTTGAGGGGAGAAATGAAGAGGATGTTCCAAGAAGGAATGGAACAAATTCATGAGACAGTAAAGCAAAGACTAGAGCAATCCACAAACGTATTCCAAGGGCGTAAGAGGGAGAGTCGTTCTAGGAGAGTACAGAGGGGTGGAGATGAAATGACGGATGATGACTTTGATGAGCCTTCTATTGGGAGTTATAGAGGATATAGTGGTCGGAATAGAGGAACTAGAGATTGGGAAGATAGAGGAGATAAGAATAGAGAGGATGATCAATTGAGTAGCATAAAGATGAAGATTCCTCCTTTCCAAGGGAAAAATGATCCTGAGGCGTACTTAAAGTGGGAGAAAAAGGTGGAGATAGTGTTTGATTGTCACAACTACAATGGGAGAAAGAAAGTAAAACTTGCTGCCGTAGAATTTTCGGATTATGCTATAGTGTGGTGGGATCAATTAATGTTGAATAGGAGAAGGAGTGGTGAGCCACCTATTGAGTCTTGGGAAGAGATGAAAAGAGTGATGAAGAAGCGGTTTGTGCCTGCGTATTACTATCATGAATTGCACAACAAGTTGCAAACTCTAAGGCAGGGAAGCCGAAGTGTAGATGAGTATTTTAAGGAGATGGAAGTCACTATGATTAGGGCGAATGTAGAGGAGGATAGAGAGGCTACAATGGCTAGGTTTCTTGCAGGGTTGAATAGAGAAATCCAAAATGTGGTTGAATTGCAGCATTATGTAGAATTTGAGGATATGGTTCACATGGCTATAAAGGTTGAGAACCAGCACAAGAGGAGAGGTAGTAGTAATGCACGGTTTCCACAGGGTAATGGTTCATCCACTTGGAAGATCAACCAATGGAAGAAAGAAGAAAAGCCTTTACCCACCAAACCAAAAGGGGAGCTGAGGCAAGCGGGTTCTACTCCTGGTAACCAAGGTAACCCTGAATCTTCTACTTCTAGAAATCGTGACATTAGATGCTTTAAATGCCAAGGTAGAGGCTATATTGCTAGTCAATGTCCAAATAGGCGTGTGATGATTTTGCGTGATGATGGAGAGTATGAGACTGAGGGGGATAGTGAAGAACATGATATGCCTCCATTAGAGGATGCTAGTGATGATGAGGAGCCTGCAATGGGAAGGCAAGTGGTAGTAGTGAAGCGAGCTTTGAATGTGCAGGTGAAGGAAGAAGAAGAGGTGCAAAGAGAGAATATATTTTATACTAGATGTTATCTAGGAGATCACATTTGTAGTTTGATCATTGATGGAGGGAGTTGCACTAATGTAGTGAGCAATTTTATTGTTGAGAGGCTGGGGCTCAAAACTATTAGACACCCTAGTCCATATAAATTGCAGTGGTTGAATGATAGTGGTGAGACTAAGGTGAGTAAGCAAGCATTGATTGGTTTTCGCATTGGTAGGTATGAGGATGAGGTGTTATGTGATGTAGTGCCAATGCAAGCATGTCATGTGTTGTTAGGGAGGCCGTGGCAATTTGATAGGAAGGTAGTTCATGATGGCTTTTCTAACAAGTATACGCTTGTTCACCAAGGGAAAAGCTTTAATCTTAAATCGTTAACACTTAAACAAGTGTATGAGGATCAGTTGTAGCTACAACAGTCGTTTGCAAAACATAAGGTGAGTGAAAAGCAGAGGGAGAGTGAGAAAGCAAAAGACAATGAGAAAGAAAAGGAATATAAAAGTCAAGATCAAAAGGAAAAAGAGAGGAAGGCTGGAAAGAGTGTGAGAGGCCAAGTTGAAGGGGGATCAACTTTGGTGGTGAGTGAAAAGGAGAGGGCAGCCTTGCACAAGGACAGTTGTGTGGCAAGAGCGAGTGTAGTGAGGAGAGCGTTAGTGATGAAGCAACCTATGTTGTTGCTAGTTTTTAAGGAAACATGTTTGACTACTAACGACTTATCTAACTGTTTGCCTAGTGTGGTTGTGTCTCTTGTGCAGGACTTTGAAGATGTCTTCCCTGAAGAGATTCCAAAGGGATTACCACCTATTCGTGGTATTGAGCACTAGATTGACCTTGTACCCGGAGCATCGATTCCAAATAAGCCAGCTTATAGGAGCAATCCAGAGGAAACCAAGGAACTCCAAAGGTAGGTCGAAGAATTAATGGAGAAGGGGTACGTAAGAGAAAGCATGAGTCCATGTGCAGTGCCTGTGATTTTGGTGCCTAAGAAGGATGGGACATGGAGAATGTGTGTTGACTGCCGCGCCATCAACAACCTTACGGTAAAGTATCGTCATCCCATTCCTTGTTTAGATGACTTCTTAGATTGGTTATATGAGTATAGTGTCATTCCTCGTGAGCCATGGATAAACATTTCCATAGATTTTGTGTTAGGATTATCTAGGCCTAGGCATGGTCGAGATTCTAATTTTGTGGTTATGGATAGGATTTTTAAAACGGTTCATTTCATTCCTTGTCATAAAACTGATGATGCTATACACATTATTGATTTGTTCTTTAGGAAGGTAGTGTGTCCGCATGGTATACCTAGAAGCATTGTTAGTGATCAAGATGAGAAATTTTTGAGTCATTTTTGGAGAGTATTGTGGGAAAAGTTAGGAACTAAACGGATGTTTTCAACTATCTGTCACCCACAAATTGATGGGCAAATTGATGTGGTTAACAGGAATTTAATTCAATTGTTAGGGGCAATCATAGAGAAGAACATTAGGACTTAGAAGGATTGTCTATCATTTGTGGAGTTTGCATATAACAGGGCTTTATATAGCATTACTCATTGTTCACCATTTGAGATTGTGTATGGTTTTAACCCATTGGTTCCTATTTATTTATTGCCATTGCCACTTAACAAGTCTATGAGTTTTGATGCTGATTCTAAGGCAGATTTCGTGAGAAAGCTACATGCATAGGTAAAGATTAGGATTGTAAAACAAAATTCTAGGGTCGCTTCAAGGGTGAACAAGGACAGGAGACCCAAGATTTTTCAGCTTGGAGATTGGGTTTGGGTGCATTTTCGCAAGGAGAGTTTTCCATTGCAGAGGAGATCCAAGTTGAACCCTAGGGGAGACGGTCCATTTTCGATGCTTGAGAAAGTCAATGATAATGCTTACAAGAAAAATTTACCAGGTGAGTATCCAGTAAGTGTCACATTTTATGTTACTGATCTTAGTCCATTTGATGCAGGCAATGATTTGAGGACAAATCCTTTTCAAGAGGAGGGGAATGATGAGATCCATGATGAGAGCCAAGCCGAAAGAAGAAATGTGGATCCTCTTGAAGTGCTGCCTAGACCGATCACGAGAAATCAAGCGAAACGATTCAAGGAAGCACTTAACGGGTTGATAAAGGTTGTTCATGAAGCCGGAAAGGATTGGAGCAATCATGAAGTTGGAACGGATTGGAACAATCATGGGAAGACCCTTGCTTTTATACAAGTTACACTGGACACGGGTTGACGAGGGCGTGTATGTTCAAGGCACGGCCGTGTAGGAATTCCAAGATTGCACAGAATCAAACACGGTTAGATACAGGCTAAAAGGCACGGCCGTGTGTGGAGTCAAGCAAATCCATAGAAAGATACACGTCTAGAAGTACACGGCCGTGTATCTCTTTAAGGCCGGCTCAAGGCCGCCGGCCTTCAATCCATCGCCGCCGGCCTTCATGGCTACATCACCGGCATTTATTGTTTTGTCTTGTGTTTTTTACACAACTTATCTAAGCTACGTCGTTTTAGGCTTGTATTTTCACAAATTGTAACCCTAGTATAAAAGCTCCTAGGGTTTAGAATAAACATAACATAGAATATACTTCTTTGAACATTAAACACTTATGAGAGGCACCTCTCTTGGTTCTTCAAGAACTAAATCGAACTTATCAGATTAATTTCCGTGGCGTTCATCCCGACTTATCAATCGGTCTTTCATCCCGATCGTGGCGTCTTCATTTTATACCAAGGTTCTTGTCTCGCTTATAGACAACGGGTCGCGGTTTCCACTTTAGGTGTTTGGGCGCCTTAGGCAACGAATTCCGAATGTATTGGTATTGGGTTTCGTCACGGGTTGGCGTGGTTCGTATCATAAGAGGGGAAGGTTTGATGCTAGGTTAGTGATTAAGGCGTTGAGGGGTGAGATGAAGAGAATGTTTCAGGAGGGAATGGAACTAATTCATGAGACGGTAGAGCAAAGACTAGAGCAATCTACAAACGTCTTCCAAGGGTATAAGAGGGAGAGTCGTTCTAGGAGAGTACAAAGGGGTGGAGATGAAATGTCGGGTGATGACTTCGATGAGCCTTCTATCGGGAGTTATAGAGGATATAGTGGTCGGAATAGAGGAAGTATGGATTGGGAAGATAGAGGAGATAGGAATAGAGAGGATAATCAATTGAGTAGCATAAAGATGAAGATTCCTCCTTTCCAAGGGAAGAATGATCCCAAGGCGTACTTAGAGTAGGAGAAGAAGGTAGAGATGGTATTTGATTGTCATAACTATAGTGGGAGAAAGAAAGTGAAACTTGCTGCCATTGAATTTTCGGATTATGCCATAGTGTGGTGGGATCAACTAATGTTGAATAGAAGAAGGAATGGCGAACCCCCTATTGAGTCGTGGGAAGAGATGAAAAGGGTGATGAAGAAGCGGTTTGTGTCTGCGTATTACTTTTATGAATTGCACAACAAATTGCAAACTCAGAGGCAAGGAAGCCAAAGTGTGGATGAGTATTTCAAGGAGATGGAAGTAACGATGATCAGGGCGAATGTAGAGGAGGATAGAGAGGCTACCATGGCTAAATTTCTTGCTGGATTGAATAGAGAAATTCAAAATGTTGTTGAATTGCAGCATTATGTAGAATTAGAGGATATGGTTCATATGGCTATAAAGGTTGAGAACCAACACAGGCGGAAAGGTAGTAGTAATGCACGGTTTCAACAGGGTACTGGTTCATCCACCTGGAAGACTAACCAATGGAAGAAGGAAGAAAAGCCTTTACCCACCAAACCAAAAGGAGAGTTGAGACAAGTGCGTTCTTCTCCTGGTAACCAAGGTAACCCTGATTCTTCTACTTCTAGAAATCGTGACATTAGATGTTTTAAATGCCAAGGTAGAGGCCATATTGCTAGTCAATGTCCAAATAGGCGTGTTATGATTTGGCGTGATGATGGTGAGTATGAGACTGAGGGGGATAGTGAGGAAGATGATATGCCTCCATTAGAGGACGCTAGTGATGATGAGGAGCCTGCAATAGGGAGGTTAGTGGCAGTAGTGAAGAGTGCTTTGAATATGCAGGTGAAGGAAGAAGAGGAGGTGCAAAGAGAGAATATATTTCATACTAGATGTTATCTAGGAGATCATATTTGCAGTTTGATCATTGATGGAGGAAGTTACACTAATGTGGTGAGTAATTTTATTGTTGAGAGGCTGGGACACAAGACTACTAAACACCCTAGTCCATATAAATTGCAGTCATTAAATGATAATGGTGAGACTAAGGTGAGTAAGCAAGCCTTGATTGCTTTTCGCATTGGTAGGTATGAGGATGAGGTGTTATGTGATGTAGTGCTAATGCAAGCGTGTCATGTGTTGTTGGGGAGGCCATGGCAATTTGATAAGGAGGTTGTTCATGATGGCTTTTCTTAGAAGTATACGCTTGTTTACCAAGGGAAAAGCTTTAATCTTAAACCATTAACACCTAAACAGGTGTATGAGGATCAGTTGTAGCTACAACAGTCTTTTGCAAAACATAAGGTGAGTGAAAAGTAGAGGGAGAGTGAGAGAGCAAAAGACAATGAGAAAGAAAAGGAATACAAAAGTCAATATCAAAAGGAAAAAGAGAAGAAGGCTGGAAAGAGTGTGAGAGACCAAGTTGAAGGGGGATCAACTTTGGTGGTGAGTGAAAAGGAGAGTGCAGCCTTGCAAAAGGAGAGTTGTGTGGCAAGAGTGAGTGTAGTGAGGAGAGCGTTAGTGATGAAGCAACCTATGTTGTTGTTGGTTTTTAAGGAAACATGTCTTAATATTAACGAACTATCTAACTCTTTGCCTAGTGTGGTTGTGTCTATTATGCAGGACTTTGTAGATGTCTTCCTTGAGGAGACTCCAAAGGGATTATCACCTATTCATGGTATTGAGCACCAGATTGACCTTGTACCCGGAGCATCGATTCCAAACAAACCGGCTTATAGGCGTAATCTAGAGGAGACAAAGGAACTCTAAAGGGGTACGTGAGAGAAAGCATGAGTTCATGTGCAGTGCCTGTGATTTTGGTGCCTAAGAAGGATGGGTCATAGAGAATGTGTGTTGACTGCCGCGCCATCAACAACATCACGGTAAAGTATCGTCATCCCATTCCTCGCTTAGATGACATGTTAGATGAGATACAGGGGTCTAGTGTCTTTTCTAAAATTGATCTGAAAAGTGGATATCACCAAATTAGAATGAAAGAAGGTGATGAATGGAAAACCGCATTCAAAACGAAATATGGATTGTATGAGTGGTTAGTAATGCCTTTTGGTTTAACCAATGCACCTAGTACTTTTATGAGACTTATGAACCATGTTTTGAGGACTTTTATTGGTAAATTTGTGGTTGTTTATTTTGATGATATTCTCATTTACAGCAAGAGTTTAGAAGACCATATATCTCACTTGAGGGATGTTTTAGAAGTGCTTCGAAAGGAGCAATTATATGCTAACCTCAAGAAGTGCACTTTTTGCACAGACAAACTTATGTTTCTTGGTTTTGTTGTTAGTGCACAGGGAATACAGGTTGATGAAGAAAAGATTCGTGCGATCCAAGAATGGCCTAGTCAAAGTAATGTAAGTAATGTGCGGAGTTTCCATGGATTAGCGAGTTTTTACAAGAGATTTGTGAAGGATTTCAGTACCATTGCAGCACCACTTACTGAGGTAATTAAGAAGAACGTGGGGTTCAGATGGGCAGAGTAACAAGAGAAGGCCTTTCAGACGCTTAAAAATAAGCTGACTCAAGCGCCATTACTTGCTTTACCTAACTTTGCTAAAACGTTTGAAATTGAGTGTGATGCTTCAAGATTACGTGTTGGAGCAGTGCTTATGTAGGAGAGATGACCAATTGCATTCTTTAGTGAGAAGCTAAGTGGGGCAACCTTGAACTACCCTACTTATGACAAGGAGTTATATGCATTGGTTTGAGCCCTGGAGACGTGGCAACACTACCTTTGGCCAAAAGAGTTCGTGATCCACACTGATCATGAATCTTTGAAGTACTTGAAGGGGCAACATAAGCTGAACAAAAGGCATGCTCGTTGGGTGGAGTTCATTGAAGCATTTCCATATGTCGTCCACTACAAGCAAGGTAAAAAGAATGTCGTTGCTGATGCACTTTCTAGAAGGTATACTCTTATCTCTACTCTTAGTTCTAGATTGCTTGGTTTTGAGCACATTAAGGAATTGTATGCTACTGATCAAGATTTTTGTGAGGAGTATGTGCATTGTGAGAAGAGTGGGCATGATAAATTTTATAAACATGAAGGATTCTTGTTTAGGGAGAGGAAACTATGCATTCCAATTTGTTCTTTTAGAGAATTATTAGTGAGCGAGTCTCATAGAGGAGGTTTAATGGGACATTTTGGAGTAGCTAAAACTTTAGGGGTATTACAGGAACACTTCTATTGGCCTCACATGAAAAGAGATGTCGAGAGGATTTGTGAGCGATGTGTCACATGTAAGCAAGCAAAATCTAGAGTCTAACCTCGTGGGCTTTATACCCCACTTCCTATTCCTCATGAGCCTTGGGTAAATATTTCCATGGATTTTGTGTTAGGATTATCTAGGTCTAGACATGGTCGAGATTCTATTTTTGTAGTTGTGGATAGATTCTCTAAGATGGCACATTTCATTGCTTGTCACAAAACAGATGATGCTTGCAATATTGCTAATTTGTTCTTTAGGGAGGTTGTGAGATTACATGGTATGCCTAGAACAATCGTATCGGATAGAGATGCTAAGTTCTTGAGCTACTTCTGGAAGACCTTGTGGGCTAAGTTAGGAACTAAGTTATTGTTTTCTACTACTTGTCATCTACAGACTGATGGTCAAATTGAGGTAGTAAATCGAACTTTATCTTCTTTGTTGAGGGTTGTCATTAAAAAGAACATTAAAAGTTGGGAGGATTGTTTGCCACATGTTGAATTTGCCTATAACCGTACAGTGCATTCTGCTACTAAATTTACTCCTTTTGAAATTGTGTATGGTTTTAATCCACTAACTCCTTTGGATTTATCACCTTTGCCTATTTCTGAGTATGTTAATATAGATGGTAAGAAGAAAGCAGAATTTGTTAAACAGATCCATGAGAAGGCAAGGCTAAACATTGAGCGAAGAACAGAGCAGTATGTGAAACAAGCCAACAAGGGTCGTCGACAAGCTGTCTTTGAACCTGGAGACTGGGTTTGGGTTCACATGTGTAAAGAGCGGTTTCCTGTGCAGCGTCGATCTAAACTACTTCCTAGAGGCGATGGACCATTTCAAATCCTTGAGCACATCAATGATAATGCATACAAGATAGATTTACCAGGTGAGTATCAAGTAAGTGCCACATTTAATGTTACTGATTTGAGTCCTTTTGATGTAGGCGATGATTTGAGGACAAATCCTTTTCAAGAGGAGGGGAATGATGAGATCCATGATGGGAGCCAAGCCAGAAGATGGAATGTGGATCCTCTTGAAGTGCCACCTGGACAAATCACAAGAAATCGAGCAAAACGATTCAAGGAAGCACTTAACGGGTTGATAAAGGATGTCCATGAAGCTGGAAAGGATTGGAGCAATCATGAAGCTGGAATGGATTGGAACAACCATGGGAATGCCCTTGCTCTTGTACAAGTCATAATGGATACGGGTTGAAGAGGGCGTGTCTTTACAAGGCACGGCCATGTAAGAGTCTAGAGGTTACACAGAATCATACACGGTCGTATACATGGTTCAAAGGCACGGCCTTGTATGTTGTCAAGATTTCCACAGAAAGATACACGACTAGAAGTACACGGTCGTGTACATTGGTAAGATTTCCACATAAAGATACACGACCAGAAGTACACGGTCGCGTACATTTCTAACGCTGGTCGTGTATATTTCAACACCGGCTCAAGGCCGGCTCCAAGGCCGCCGGCCTTCATGTCTACACCACCGGCCTACATGTTTGTTTTATTGATTTTTACGCAACTTATCTAAGTTATGTCGTTTTGGGCTTTATTGTTACGAATTGTAAACCCTAATATAAAGCTCTTAGGGTTAGAATATAGAAGATACAACATTGAAAGTTTGAAAATATTTTTGAGAGAATTCCTCTCTTGGTTCTTTAAAGAACTAACCTAGAACTTATCGGATTTTATTTCCGTGGCGTTCATCCCGACTTATCAATCGGTCTTTCATCCCGATTATGGCGTCTTCATATTATACCAAGGTTCTTGTCTCACTTATAGACAACGGGTCGCGGTTTCCACTTGAGGGTGTTTGGCATCTTAGGCAATGAATTCCGAACGTATTGGTATTGGGTTTCATCATACGTTGGCGTGGTTCGTATCAGTTAGGAATCTGATCAAACCGATCTCGCATCACTAGATATGACACAATAGCATGAAATGGAATCAACTTAGGAATTGATATTACTCACAAATCCTTAAGTTGCTACTTTGCCACAACCCTTGAAGAATTGATAAGAGTCTTATAAAATTTAGAGTATAAACCCTAATTCTCACAAAAAGAGGTAGCAATTTTGTTTTCTCTCCCACTCCTCCTCATAAACCCTACTTAAGCAAGTATTTATACTTGCTCCACTTAGGGTAAAAATGGAAAAATAATTACATCTATGCCACTTAGGTGGCCAGTCTTAAATCCACAAATATAACCAAATGAAATGTATTAAAAAGATTACAAAATAAATGGTTCAAGAAAAAAAATAACAAATACAAAAATAGTCTTCATAAGCCAGTTCTTCAATTAAATTCGTTGGTCCAGCTCATCTTCGATTTAGATCGGTCCATGAATAACCCACAAGCTGAGTCTTAGTGAGTTTGTCCATCGCCCTATAAAACCCGATGATACGCTCAGAACGTATATATAAAATGGGAGCGTAAATTGCAGCAAGTGCACTGGTCGTATCAAGTAATAAAGTGGTGAAAAGTAAGGTTGTCGATCCCTCGAGGAACCAATAGAGTACTAGATCTATGGCAATTCTTATCAATATCTAGGTGATTAAAAAGGGGTTTTGAAATGTCTAATCTAAAAATTTAACTTAAAGCAACAAGAAAAATTTTATGACGAATCTATCAATTATGAACAAGGGAAATTAGAATTCACCCTAGATTTGTTAATCAAATTGCTACCAAGTTATGTCAACTAGTGGTTATAAGGTTATTCAAGTGAGTTTAGAAAATCCTTTTTAGGGATGTTGACCTTAAATCAATTAGTCGGCTTCCGCGTCTCCAATTAACCAAGGAATCAAAATTATGTTCATACACCTCCCGATGCTACAAACAACTAATGCCCTAAATCAATTAACCCTAATCCCTTAGTGATTAATTAACAAGAAACATTGCATTGCGCCCTCCATAAACTCTAATTAAACCAATTATCGCAACTCCCGTATTGATAATCAATCTAATTAAGAATTCCTAACAAATCCTAATCAATTCCCGTATCAAAAGGATTTCTAACAATTATAATCAAAGACTGATTATAATTGAAATCAAAGGAATTGCAATCATGAATAATCCAAATAATTCCTAATTACATAACATGGCTACAATTATCCTTTTAACATTCTAGAGTTTCATCCAATTTCCCACAAGGATGATTTAGAACATTATAGTATGAGTTGCATAAAAACAATTGAAATAAAGAGGTACAATGGAATTCATATTAAACAACTAATAAATGGCATAAAAGAAAATAAAGTAAATGAAACAATGGTTATAATCTTCAAGAGCTTCAATCTTCAAAAATGACTCCTTGAATTCTTCAATTGAAAGCAAACTTCAACAAAATGACATTCTTCCTTCAAACTAAACTTTGGAAAAATCTAAAGTACCTAAGGAAATTCTAATGATTCAAAAGAAAGACAAATGATGCTAAAACAAAGAAGAAGAACAAAAGGATTCTAAACAAAAGAAAGGATGGATTCTCCAACAAAAAGGGATGCTTCCAAGGTTCACACAAGGGGTCTATTTATAGATCCAAAGAGGAGGTGGATGAGGTGGATCTGATGAGGATTTGAGTCAGCAAATTAATTAGGATACGATTTTGGAGAGATTCTCGCAATGGATATCCGGGGAGTAATGAAGGCCGGCTCAAGGCCGGCGGCCTTGAATGTAGGCCGGCTTAAAGGCCGGCGGCTTTTCTTCTTTTTGAGGCCGGTTTAAAGGCCGGCTCAAGGCCGGCGGCTTTGAATGTAGGCCGGCCCAAGGACGGCGGCCTTCAGTGCAATCCTTCGCTCACTTCTTAAATTTTGTGAAAAACTCCTCCAATTAACTTGTAATTTACTTTTGGGTCCTCAAAACCTGTATTTTCACAATAAATACCATTAAGTATCATTTCTTTATATTTTCTTATAATATTAAAATAAATTTAATATAAGTCCAAAAGAAAATATAAGTATAATGTGATCTTATCAACATCCCCACACTTGAACTTTTGCTTGTCCTCAAGCAAAATAATTGATTTAAACAAGGGAAATCCATCATTGAACTTCTGGTGCCCATTGTTCTGACCATACTGAAATTTGTAACTAGTATATCTAGTTGAAATTTAGTAGTTAATCTAAATACAACAGATTTTTAATCCCAGTGTTTAACAATAGAAAACAATACTTAGTCCATAAGGAAAAACATTCATTTAAACTTCATTGGTTATTAGCAAGTATCATCTCCCTCAATTTTACTTCTCTAAACAAGATAACAAGGAGTGAAAGCATATGGTATCCATTTTTTCCTAGAATTTCTCCCCTTTTTTTTTTTTATGTTTTATTTGCCTTGATTGGCAGCGGAGTGAGACTTCACTCTTCTGAGGGACCAAAGCTCGCCCATGTCAACCTGACTTTCATTAAGGTACTAAATTTTTGCCTTTCCGCCCTTCTCGTTATTGTGAGTTCATTGAGTCGGCACATCCTGGGCTCATCGCCTAAGTGACCAGGTTTTAAAGGGACCCCTACGAACTCTTCCTCACACTAACATTTAAGATTGGATACTCTTAACTCACTTTCCTGAGTTATTGGAGTAAAGGCTCTTTTTTTTTTTTTTTTTTTTTTTTTTTTTTTTTTTTTTAAGGGATCACTAAGTAAAATATTTCTTTTACCTCTTTCACTAGGTGTTAAGGTATTCTCAAAGAAATTTCAATAGAGATTTATCCCAACCAATTTTTCCTTGAAGTAAACTTGCTTGTTTTTTCAACTTAAGGACTCAATCTCAAGTTCAAAGGCTCAACATAGGGTAAACCCCGTTCTCTAGAGATTTTACTCTTAAATTTTAACTATGTAAACTAGTCACAACAATTGGCGAGTGGGGCACCAATCTAATTCAATTTCAGGATTTCATTGAAAACACTTAAGGACATAAATAAAGCATGGGATTTGTAAGCTCATGATGTGTGCAATCATTATACTTCTACATTTATAATCCCTTCCCCACACTTAAATTGGACAATGTCCTCATTGTTCCTAATATATCACAAAATTAAGGAAACGAATGTCAATGCAGAAATTGAAATACTGGTACTTCCCTGGTATAAAATTGTTCATCAGGAAGAAAATTCCTCCTAAAATGTCTGTCATCCTTGGAGTGTCTTGAATGCACCGGCAGCTCTTATCCAGCTTTGAATTAGTTTTTTTTTTTTTTTTTTTTTTTTTTTTTTTTTTTTTTAACGAAACTATTATACATACTTATTAAGCATGGGCTGCCTCCCATGAAGCGCTTGTTTTATAGTCATCAGCCTGACTATCAGGGTTAGCTTACATCAAGGAGTTTAAACAACTCCTTCAACACCATCGTTTTCAGATTAGGATTCCAAGCTTCCTTCCATGGTATGGTGCCCTTCTTTTCAGCTTCCACCAATGTTTTGTAGGTAGATATCAACAAACTTACCTGCTGGATGTCTGCCCTTGACCATCCCAGGATTTCCCTATGTTCATCCAACTGGCCTTGAATCTGCTGCTGCAATTCTTTTGTCATAGGCGCTTGATTAATGTGAGGCCATGGATTTCCTAAATTCAGACACTTATAACCAAACAATTGATTAGAAAAGACATTAGGTTCAAGTGTCTGCATAGGCATTAGTGTCGGCACTGGTGGCTTCTCATAGTCGTCTGTCTTCTCAAAAGCAACAACATTTTCAGTCTGGGGTACTTGTTCACGACCTTTGTTTTCTTGCTCATCTTCATCCCCCCAATCATCTATCTCATTCAAGACAGCTTCAAGAGTGGTTTGCCCTACATCTTCCTCCACATCATTGTTAGTAATTTCACCCTCAGCAGATATGTCAGAATACATTGCTTTCTCATTAGACAAAAACACAGGATCATACATATCAAATGTTACCTGGTCATCTAGTGCTCTAAGGGTGAGCTTACCTTGTCCTACATCAATTAGAGCTTGACCTGTGGCTAGGAATGGTCTTCCTAAGATCATGGGTACCTCTCTATCTTCTTCCATTTCCAAGACTATAAAGTCAACTGGAAAGATGAATTTGTCCACTTTTACTAGGACATTCTCCACTATACCCTTTGGGTACTTGACACTTCTATCCGCAAGTTGTAAGGTAACGTGCGTCTCCTTACATTCTCCAAGTCCTAGTTTTTTGAAAATGGACAGAGGCATTAAATTTATACTTGCACCAGAATCTATAAGTACTTTATCAAAATTAAAATTACCAATAGTGCAAGGAACAGTAAAACTTCCCTGATCTCTTTGTTTTCTCGGCAAATTGGATAAATTCTTTTGTAAGATCATAGAACATTCCCCTATAAGCATCACTGGTTCATTCCCTTCAATCTTCCTCTTCTTTGTGAGTAAATCCTTCATGAACCTAGCATATGATGGCATCTGCTGAAGTGCCTCTGCAAAAGGAATGTTAATTTGCAATTTTTTAAAGACTTCTAAAAATTTAGCAAATTGTGAATCCAATTGTTGTTGCTTCAGCCTTCCTGGGAAAGGAATAGGAGGAACATATGCTTTCACTTTTGGTGAATTTTGCTTTGGCTCCTCTTCCTTTTGTTTCCCTTTATCTTTCCCCAAGTTAACCTCCTCTTCCTCAAGTTTCTTATCAACCAATTCCTTACCACTTCTTAACATAATAGCATTTACACCCATAGGATTTTGCTCAGTATTGCTAGGTAAAGACCCAGATGGTCTATTACTCAACTGTTGAGACATTTGACTAAGCTGATTTTCAAGATTCCTAATGGTGGCTTGTTGATTTTGCAACATTGTGTCAGTCTTTTGCATATAACTTATCATGAGTTCTTCCATTTTAGACTGACCTTGCTGAGAAGAGGTATTATGATTAGGACCTTGCTTTTGAAATCCAGGGGGTTTAAGTGCGTTGTTATCATTTCTCCATGAGAAATTTGGATGGTTACGCCACCCTGGATTGTAGGTGTTTGAATAGGGTCCTTGATTTCCTCTTTGGAAATTGTTGACAAAATTTACTTGCTCTCCATGGGATGAGGAGGAAAAGTTTCTAGATGGGCACTCAAGAGTTGAGTGTTGTCCTGAGCATAACTCACAATAAGAAAATTGATTAACATTGAAAGAAGGTGCAGAGGTGAGTTTACTTACCTGGGCGGTAAGAGCAGAAATCTGAGCTGTTAAGGTGTCCATATCATTGACAGATGCCACTCTAGACTTACCTCTTTCATGTTGCCAATTATGTGCACTAGAGGCCATTTCATCTATCAAAGCACTAGCCTCATCATATGTCTTACTCATTAATGCACCACCAGAAGCAGCATCTACCAGAGATCTCAATGTGTCATCTAAACTGAGATAGAATATCTCAATAAGGAGATTATCTGGTAATCCATGATGGGGGCATTTTCTAATTGCCTCCTTGAATCTTTCCCATGCTTCATAAAGTGATTCACCACTAAACTTACTGAAGTTTGTGATGTCATTTCTTAACCTAGCAGTTCTAGATGGTGGAAAAAATCTCCTTAAAAATTTAGATGAGAGATCTACCCAAGTGGTTACAGAGTCTTGTGGCAATGAATTGTACCAAGCCCTAGCTTTTTCTCTAAGTGAAAATGGAAAAAGTTGTAGCCTAATTACATCATCAGATACATTATTCATTTTCACTGTATTACAATATTGAAGAAATACTGCAATATGCTCATCAGGACTTTCATTTGGATATCCTCCAAATTGATTTGATTGAACCATTTGAACGAGTGCTGGTTTTAACTCGAAATTATTAGCCTGAATTGTTGGTCTTCTAATTGCAGGACCTGAAATAACAGGTACCGTGTATTCTCGAAGTGCTCTACCAACACCCTGAATCTGATTGTTGTTCTCATCTGCCATGTTCTCTTCTTCCTTTCTTCTCTGCTCTCTTCTAAGTTGTCGCAAGCTGCGTTCTATCTCAAGATTAATTGGTAGAAGTTCAGCACTTCTACTCTTGCGCATAAAAAGAACCTTAAAGAGAATGGAAAACGATCACACAATGATAAGAAAAATTAAATAACAAAATAATTGTGCCTAAATTACCAACAGAATTACAAAATCTAATATCTATTAGTTCCCCGGCAACGGCGCCAAAAACTTGATACGCTCAGAACGTATATATAAAATGGGAGCGTAAATTGCAGCAAGTGCACTGGTCGTATCAAGTAATAAAGTGGTGAAAAGTAAGGTTGTCGATCCCTCGAGGAACCAATAGAGTACTAGATCTATGGCAATTCTTATCAATATCTAGGTGATTAAAAAGGGGTTTTGAAATGTCTAATCTAAAAATTTAACTTAAAGCAACAAGAAAAATTTTATGACGAATCTATCAATTATGAACAAGGGAAATTAGAATTCACCCTAGATTTGTTAATCAAATTGCTACCAAGTTATGTCAACTAGTGGTTATAAGGTTATTCAAGTGATTTAGAAAATCCTTTTTAGGGATGTTGACCTTAAATCAATTAGTCGGCTTCCGCGTCTCCAATTAACCAAGGAATCAAAATTATGTTCATACACCTCCTGATGCTACAAACAACTAATGCCCTAAATCAATTAACCCTAATCCCTTAGTGATTAATTAACAAGAAACATTGCATTGCGCCCTCCATAAACTCTAATTAAACCAATTATCGCAACTCCCGTATTGATAATCAATCTAATTAAGAATTCCTAACAAATCCTAATCAATTCCCGTATCAAAAGGATTTCTAACAATTATAATCAAAGACTGATTATAATTGAAATCAAAGGAATTGCAATCATGAATAATCCTAATAATTCCTAATTACATAACATGGCTACAATTATCCTTTTAACATTCTAGAGTTTCATCCAATTTCCCACAAGGATGATTTAGAACATTATAGTATGAGTTGCATAAAAACAATTGAAATAAAGAGGTGCAATGGAATTCATATTAAACAACTAATAAATGGCATAAAAGAAAATAAAGTAAATGAAACAATGGTTATAATCTTCAAGAGCTTCAATCTTCAAAAATGACTCCTTGAATTCTTCAATTGAAAGCAAACTTCAACAAAATGACATTCTTCCTTCAAACTAAACTTTGGAAAAATCTAAAGTACCTAAGGAAATTCTAATGATTCAAAAGAAAGACAAATGATGCTAAAACAAAGAAGAAGAACAAAAGGATTCTAAACAAAAGAAAGGATGGATTCTCCAACAAAAAGGGATGCTTCCAAGGTTCACACAAGGGGTCTATTTATAGATCCAAAGAGGAGGTGGATGAGGTGGATCTGATGAGGATTTGAGTCAGCAAATTAATTAGGATACGATTTTGGAGAGATTCTCGCAATGGATATCCGGGGAGTAATGAAGGCCGGCTCAAGGCCGGCGGCCTTGAATGTAGGCCGGCTTAAAGGCCGGCGGCTTTTCTTCTTTTTGAGGCCGGTTTAAAGGCCGGCTCAAGGCCGGCTCAAGGCCGGCGGCTTTGAATGTAGGCCGGCCCAAGGACGGCGGCCTTCAGTGCAATCCTTCGCTCACTTCTTAAATTTTGTGAAAAACTCCTCCAATTAACTTGTAATTTACTTTTGGGTCCTCAAAACCTGTATTTTCACAATAAATACCAATAAGTATCATTTCTTTATATTTTCTTATAATATTAAAATAAATTTAATATAAGTCCAAAAGAAAATATAAGTATAATGTGATCTTATCACCCGATAAGTATGCTTGCTGGAATACACAACACATAAGTATTAGAAAAGAGGTTAGTATACAAATAATTCCGAGGTTGGTTTGTTCAAAGAGGACCCTCATCGCTAAGATTTAAAATCCTTTAGATCTTGCCCTAATGATAGGTCTTGTAGGATTTTGATTCCTATCTACTTTCTATTTGATTCTATTTCATTATATTTCAATATTAAATTTTGAACTAAGTATAATAATACACCAAGGAAGGGAGTTATACAATTAAAATGTGCCTAATCAATCAGTAAACTTAGACTAATTATAGAATAGAACTAAGTGTAGTTCTTTATACTTAAATAGGTTTACATTCTTTTCTTAGAAACATAAGAGGTGATAGTAGGAACACTTCTCTAGGTATGTGTTTACCTTGTTTTGTTGTTTGTGATTGTTAGAGTAGTATGCTTAATAAAGTTAATTGAATATTGAACTTAATTGTGTTACTACTTATGCTAGGCTTGGCTTAAGGGCCCATAGTAGCAAATCCATAGGTGATGGGAAACAAACCTATGGTTCCAATAGTGGGAAAACCAAATTGGATACATTAGCCCAGATATCCATATGTTGTCATATTTATCTAATAATACTTTATCTTTACATTGTAGTAGGTAAATTTTTTGCTTTTACAAGATAGCAAATAAAATGTACTAAGGATCAATTGTGGGACATTCTTGGACTTACATCCACCGGTCTACAATTTGTTATATTGAAGTGAAGAATTGACCATTTGAAGACTTATTTGTACTTGTAATTTTATGTTTGAGAATCGGTCATTTGAGTGGCTTATTTGTAATTTGTTTTTGTTGTTTTTACCCTAATTGGAGCAAGTATAAATACTTGCTAAGTAAGGTTTAGAGGTAGCTTTTTGAACTTGAGAAAATTCACCTTTTTTACTGTGAGGAGAGTCCTTGCATGCAAACATTACACTTATCAATTTCACTTGTGAAATTGCAGCGAGATTGGAGTAAGGAGATTGTGAGTAATATCAATCCTTCCCTAGTTGCTACCAATTGTTTTCTAGTGTGTCATATCTAGATAAAAATTGGTTGTGTTACTTGTTATCTTTCACGTGAATTAGGGTTCTATTTTTCAAATTTGATTCAAGTCTTATTTAAGTCGAATTCAGTTCATTTATATTGTTATCCTTTACTTATTATACAGTTGCATTGTTCCTCATCACAATTTAGCATCATTGCTATTTGAATCCACACGAATTAGGGTTCAAGAGCTTATTGTTGATCACACCTTTGTTAGATTGTTTTGGTGATCACACACTTGTATTGGTGTGTTTGCAATTGGAATTGTAGGGCACATCATTAGGGGGCACCTTGATGATTGGTATGTTGCGATGTCTTTAGCAGAGAAGTGTATCAAAATGATCTAAGGCAAAATAGGATTAGACGAAGCTTGCAGTGGCAGTTCTAATTAGGACTATATATATAAATACTGTAAGTGTATTGGGGTCATGAGTACTCATATGTTATATATTGATTAATGAAGATAATTAACTTGATGAATTGGTATGTTGTATATTACTTTTGCATATATGCATGTGATATTATTATTGTGTGGTACTGATATGCTTAAAACCAAGCCCAAGCACATGCAAATGAATCAAAGAAACAACCCTAACTCACACATATGAACTGGTTGAATGGGATTAGAAAATTGCGTGAACCCTAATGGAATTTTGATGAAATCCAAAGGTCCAAAGATGCAATCAATAATCCAACAAGGTTAATCTTCACCAAATAACAATAAAAAACAAGTGAAATCCACATGATTTACACCAAGAAGGCTAGATCTAATGCCGTGATTTTTCCTCTTCCAACAATAACCATTCATGTCACAAATGATTCAAATATTGATGATGATAGCAAATACTAAAACATTCAATCTTATAACATGATAATTGATCACAATTGCAATAAGAAATCTGACTAAGAACATCTAAATCAACCTTAGATATGACTCACTAGTGATGAAAAGGAAACACAACAAAGAAGGAATTGATATTACTCACAATTGCCCTTTGTTGCACTCGCCACAATTTCAACTCTTGGACAAGGTTGTCAAAATCGCGATTTTACATGGAATCGCCAAGGGGTCCGTAGAATCGGAACGTAGAAACGGAACGTAAAAATGTAAGTTTTTACAACCTTTATAAAATAACCTTTAAATATTAAAAATTTACTTACAATAGTCATTAAAAAATATAATGGATAATATAAATTAAAAATTTCAGCATAGAATTGGATCATAAATCACAATAAAAGTCATAATATAGATAATCAAGCATAAGTTGTATAATATAAATAAACAGCCAAAAGTCTCAATAAAAGTTATGAAATCATAAATCATATTACAAAACAAGAACTAAAATAAATCATCACAATTTCCACCATCTTTCTCATCCATATCATCATCATCATTTGCATCTTCATCATCTTCTTCTTCATCAATGTCAACATCATCATGAGGTGTACTGCTACCAATGATTTCCATATCCTCTAATTCCAAAATTTTTTAAGTTCCTATTTGCATTTCAACTTCAACATTATCAATATCATGAAGGTCCAAATCATTTGGGATTAGGGACTTACTGACAGGACCCTCCAAATTGACATAAGCACCAATTTCGTCCTCCTCTGCATCGTCTTTATCTTCATCCCCTAGACTTGGAAAGATATGCAACACACCTTGACCTTCATTCTCATTTGATGAGTCAAACACATTTTCTTCTTCAACTATCCATTCATCATCAGATGAGAGATCTTCAACAGTGAAAGTAGAAGTGTCAGTGTCAGCAATGCATATTTCTTTCCTATTTCTTAATTTCAAGTTATGCATTACAAAGACTAAATCATTCATCTTTTGTTGATGCAGCCTATTCCTCTTTTTGGTATGGACCTGAAAATGAAAAAGGTTATACATAACTTTATAAGATTCATAATCTTAATAAGTAATAATACATAAAATTGAATAAAAGAACTATTTCTATCGTACCATTTCAAATGCACTCCAATTTCGCTCACAACCTGAAGAACTATAAGTCAAACTTAAAAGACGAATAGCAAACTTTTGTAGTTCTAGGCATTCATCTCCATATGAATCCCACCATTTAGCTAGAGCTTTTTTGTTTCTTGCTAACCTTGCAGCTTCAATGCCAAATAGTCCCTTAGCATCCTTAAATCTTTCAAGCTGCATATCAATCTTACACCTTTCTATTGGATTAGAAACCATACGCTCTATGCAACCATATAATCCAATCTGAACATCGGCATCAACTTTAAAATCATCACTATAATGATAATGGGGATTCAAATAATAAGCTGCAGCATGTAATGGTCTATGAAGTTGAAGCTCCCATCTCTTGTCAATAGTCTTGAAGATAGGTTCATAACTACATTAAATAAATATGATTTCAATTTAGAAATGAAACTTTAAAATTAGCACTATATATATATAGCTAACAAGTTACGATATTACCTTTTCTTCACATTATTGAAGTTTGCTTTAATTTTCTGCTTAGCACAATCCATTTCTGGATAAATGAAACCCATAGCTGGTTGATCATCAGAATCCACTAATCTAAGCACTTTAATCAAGGGAAATGCAGCTTTAAGGCAAACAATAACATTCTTCCAAGACCTACTATCCAAAACCACTTGTTGAATCCGCTTTCCATCACTTGTGGTCGAATACTTACATGATTTCCAATGACTAGAAGTGAACATCATCATCAATGCAGTTTTCAACTCACTAAGGCAACCTAATGTCAAATACGAAGTGGTAAAACGAGTTGCACCAAGTCTAATCAAGTCCCTCCCTTTAGTGTATCTTCTCAAAATTGAGATAAGTATAGTCCTAGAATAAATATATGTAGTAATTCGCCTTCCTTTTGCAATTATCCCCTGATGGATCTTCAAATTTTTCTCAAAGTCTTCCAAGATCAAATCGATGCAATGTGCAGCACAAGGTGTCCAATATAAGCATTTTCTCTTCTCCATCAATTTTTCTCCTGCTGCTTTATAATATGCAGCATTATCTGTAATAACTCGTACAACATTTTCCTCTCCAACCTTCTCCACAATATCATCTAACATTGCCAAAACTTTATCGGTTGTCTTGGATACATCAGAAGCATCTATAGATGATAAGAAGACCGTTCCTTTAGGGCTATTAACCAAGAAATTGCATATGGAACGCCTCTTTCTATTAGTCCATGCATCAGACATAATAGAGCAACCTGTTTTTTCCATTTAGCTTTGTAGTCATTAAGTAATTCCATTGTTCGAGCTACTTCTTTCTTGATGAGAGCCATGATGGGAGCCAAGCCAGAAGATGGAATGTGGATCCTCTTGAAGTGCCACCTGGACTGATCACAAGAACTTGAGCAAAATGATTCAAGGAAGCACTTAACGGGTTGATAAAGGATGTCCACGAAGCCGGAAAGGATTGGAGCAATCATGAAGCCGGAATGGATTGGAACAACCATGAGAATGCCCTTGCTCTTGTACAAGTCATAACGGATACGGGTTGAAGAGGGCGTGTCTTTACAAGGCACGGCCATGTAGTGAGTTTGGAGGTTACATAGAATCATACACGGTCGTATACACGGTTCAAAGGCACGGCCGTGTATGTTGTCAAGAATATCTACAGAAACAAACACGTTTAGAAGGGCACGACTGTGTACATGCTCTACGCCGGCTCCAACGCCGCCAGTCTTCATTTCAACACCGCCGGCCTTCATTCTAATGCCGTCGGCCTTTAAGTCCCTGTTTTGTTATTTTTCCGCAACTTAATGATGTTATGTCGTTTTGGGCCTTTATTGTTACGAATTGTAAACTCTACTATAAAGCTTTTAGGGTTTAGAACAAATGAAACATAGAATATACAACATACAAGTTTGAAAACACTTTTGAGAGAATTCCTCTCTTGGTTCTTTAAAGAACTACTCTAAAACTTATCGGATTTTCTTCCGTGGCGTTCATCCCGACTTATCACTCGGTCTTTCATCCCCATTGTGGCATCTACATAATATACTAAGGTTCTTGCCTCACTTATAGGCAGCAGGTCACGGTTTCCACTCGATTGTTTGGCATCTTGGGTAGCAATTCTGAACGTATTGGTATCAGAGCCTAGGTTTGTTAAACCATCAGTTCGGTTTGAGGAATGTAGCATCAAAACCCTAACTCCAATCGTTCATATCAAGTTCATAGTGTTAATTGTCTATTGAAAAGTGTAGTGCCTCCTATTCAATTTTGTTACAAAAAAAAAAAAAGGAAAGTGATCAAGAGCAAAAACAAAGGCAACAAAAGGATAGGGAAAAAAAAGAGAGGAAAATTTCGAGCCCCTAGAGTTGTTTTGAATTCTACGGAGGGGAATTGGTGTAGTTTGGTTAGTTCCAAGAGAATTGAGAAGAGGAATTGGTGAGTTGATATCATTATTGCTTGTGAGAATATACGAGTGATTGTGCGATATCATCCTTGGAGCGAAACATGTAAGGGAGTGTATCGTAAGGCTTAATCATATATATATTTGTGTTCGTGCTAACCTTTTTCTTGCAGGAGCTATGTCGAGGCAACATTCTCCTGAAAGTAAGAAGGGAATGTTTGATGATAGGTTAGTGATTGAGGCGTTGAGGGGTGAGATGAAGAGGATGTTTCAAGAGGGGATGGAACAAATTCATGAGACGGTGGAGAAAAAACTAGAGCAATCTAAGAACGTCTTCCAAGGGCGTAAGAGGGAGAGTTGTTCTAGGATAGTACAAAGGGGTGGAGATGAAATGTCGGATGATGAATTTGATGAACCTTATGTTGGGAGTTATAGAGGATATAGTGGTAGGAATAGAGGAACTAGGGATTGGGAAGATAGAGGAGATAGGAATAGAGAGGATAATCAATTGAGTAGTATAAAGGTGAAGATTCCTCCTTTCCAAGGGAAGATTGATCCCGAGGTGTACTTAGAGTGGGAGAAGAAGGTAGAGATGGTGTTTGATTGTCATAACTATAGTGGGAGAAAGAAAGTGAAACTTTCTGCCATTGAATTTTTGGATTATGCCATAGTGTGGTGGGATCAACTGATGTTGAATAGAAGAAGCAATGGCGAACCACCTATTGAGTCGTAGGAAGAGATGAAGTGGGTGATGAAGAAGCGGTTTGTGCCTATGTATTACTATCGTGAATTACACAACAAATTGCAAACTCTTTGGTAGGGAAGCCGAAGTGTGGATGAGTATTTCAAGGAGATGGAAGTTACTATGATTAGGGCGAATGTAGAGGAGGATAGAGAGGCTACCATGGCTAGGTTTCTTGCTGGATTGAATAGAGAAATTCAAATTGTCGTAGAACTGCAGCATTATGTAGAATTGGAAGATATGGTTCATATGGCTATAAAGGTTGAGAACCAACACAGGAGGAAAGGTAGTAGTACTGCACGATTTCAACAGGGTGCTGGTTCATCCACCTGGAAGACTAACCAATGGAAGAAGGAAGAAAAGCCCGTACCCACCAAACCAAAAGGAGAGTAGAGGCAAGCGGGTTCTACTCCTGGTAACCAAGGTAAACCTGATTCTTCTACTCCTAAAAATCGTGACATTAGATGTTTTAAATGCTAAGGTAGAGGCCATATTGCTAGTCAATGTTCGAATAGGCATGTTATGATTCTGCGTGATGATGGTGAGTATGAGACTGAGGGGGATAGTGACGAGGATGATATGCCTCCATTAGATGACGCTAGTGATGATGAGGAGCCTGCAGTAGGGAAGTTAGTGGCTGTAGTGAAGCGAGCTTTGAATGTGCAGGTGAAGGAAGAAGAGGAGGTGCAACGAGAGAATATCTTTCATACTAGATGTTATCTAGATGATCATATTTGCAGTTTGATCATTGATGGAGGAAGTTGCACTAATGTGGTGAGTAATTTTATTGTCGAGAGGCTGGGACTCAAGACTACTAAACACCTTTGTCCATATAAATTGCAGTGGCTGAATGATAGTTGCGAGACAAAGGTGAGTAAGCAAGCCTTGATTGCTTTTCGCATCGGTAGGTATGAGGATGAGGTGCTACGCGATGTAGTGCCGATGCAGGCGTGTCATGTGTTGTTGGGGAGGCCATGGCCGTTTGGTAGGAAGGTTGTTCATGATGGCCTTTCTAACAAGTATACGCTTGTTCACTAAGGGAAAAGCTTTAATCTTAAATCTTTAACACCTAAACAGGTGTATGAGGATCAGTTGCAGCTACAACAGTCTTTTGCAAAATATAAGGTGAGCGAGAAACAGAGGGAGAGTGTGAGAGTAAAAGACAGGGAGAAAGAAAAGGACCACAAAAGTCGATATCAAAAGGAAAAAGAGAGGAAGGCTAGAAAGAGTGTGAGAGACCAAGTTGAAGGGGGGTCAACTTTAGTGGTGAGTGCAAAGGAGAGTGCAGCCTTGCAAAAGGAGAGTTGTGTGACTAGAGCGAGTGTAGTGAGGAGAGTGTTAGTGATGAAGCAACCTATGTTGTTGCTGGTTTTTAAGGAAACCTGTTTGAATACTAACGAACTATTTAACACTTTGCCTAGTGTGGTTGTGTCTATTGTGCAGGACTTTGAAGATGTCTTCCTTGAGGAGATTCCAAAGGGATTACCACCTATTCGTGGTATTGAACACCAGATTGACCTTGTACCCGGAGCATCGATTCCAAACAAACCAGCTTATAGGACCAATCCAAAGGAGACAAAGGAACTCCAAAGGCAGGTCAATGCATTAATGGAGAAGGGGTACGTGAGAGAAAGTATGAGTCCATGTGCAGTGCTTGTGATTTTGGTGCCTAAGAAGGATGGGTCATGGAGAATGTGTGTTGACTACCGCACCATCAACAACATGACGGTAAAGTATCGTCATCCCATTCCTCGCTTAGATGACATGTTAGACGAGTTACATGGGTCTAGTGTCTTCTCCAAAATTGATCTGAAAAGCGGATATCACCAAATTAGAATGAAAGAAGGTGATGAATGGAAAATCGCATTTAAGACAAAATATGGATTGTATGAGTGGTTAGTAATGCCTTTCGGTTTAACTAACGCACCTAGTACTTTTATGAGACTTATGAACCATGTTTTGAGGACTTTTGTTTGCAAATTTGTGGTTGTCTATTTTGATGATATCCTCATTTACAGCAAGAGTTTGGAAGACCATATATCTCACTTGAGGGATGTTTTAGAAGTGCTTCGAAAGGAGCAATTATATGCTAACCTCAAAAAGTGCACTTTTTGCATAGACAAACTTGTGTTTCTTGGTTTTGTTGTTAGTGCATAGGGAATATAGGTTGATGAAGAAAAGATTTGTGCAATCCAAGAATGGCGTAGTCCAACTAATGTAAGTAATGTGCGGAGTTTCCATGGACTAGCGAGTTTTTACAAGAGGTTTGTGAAGGATTTCAGCACCATTGCAGCACCACTTACTGAGGTAAATAAGAAGAACATGGGGTTCAGATGGGGAGAGCAACAAGAGAAGGCCTTTCAGACTGTTAAAAATAAGTTGACTCAGGCACCATTACTTGCTTTACCTAATTTCTCTAAAACGTTTGAAATTGAGTGTGATGCTTCAGGATTAGGTATTGGAGCAGCTCTCATGCAAGAGAGAAGACCAATTGCATTCTTTAGCGAGAAGCTAAGTGGGGCAACCTTGAATTACCCTACTTATGACAAGGAGTTATATGCATTGGTTCGAGCACTAGAGACTTAGCAACACTATCTTTGGCCAAAAGAGTTCGTGATCCACACTGATCATGAATCCTTGAAGTACTTGAAGGGACAACATAAGCTAAACAAAAGGCGTGCTCGTTGGGTGGAGTTCATCGAAACATTTCCCTATGTCATCCACTACAAGCAAGGTAAAGAGAATGTTGTTACTGATGCACTTTCTAGGAGGTATGCTCTTATCTCTACTTTTAGTTCTAGACTGCTTGGTTTTGAGCACATTAAGGAATTGTATGCTACTGATCGAGATTTTTGTGAGGAGTATGTGCATTGTGAGAAGAGTGGTCATGGTAAATTTTATAAACATGAAGGATTCTTGTTTAGGGAGAGTAAACTATGCATTCCAATTTGTTCTTTAAGAGAATTACTAGTGAAGGAGTCTTATGGAGGAGGTTTAATGGGACATTTTGGAGTAGCTAAAACTTTAGGGGTATTATAGGAACACTTTTATTGGCCTCACATGAAAAGAGATGTCAAGAGGATTTGTGAGCGATGTGTCACGTGTAAGCAAGCAAAATCTAGAGTCCAACCTCATGGGCTTTATACCCCACTTCCCATTCCTCATGAGCCTTGGGTAGATATTTCCATAGATTTTGTGTTAGGATTACCCAGGTCTAGACATGCTTGAGATTCTATTTTTGTAGTTGTGGATAGATTCTCTAAAATGGCACATTTCATTGCTTGTCACAAAACAGATGATGCTTGCAATATTGCTAATTTGTTCTTCAGGGAAGTTGTGAGATTACATGGTATGCCTAGAACAATCATATCGGATAGAGATGCTAAGTTCTTGAGCTACTTCTAGAAGACCTTGTGGGCTAAGTTAGGAACTAAGTTATTGTTTTCTACTATTTGTCATCCACAGATTGATGGTCAAACTGAGGTAGTAAATCGAACTTTATCTACTTTGTTGAGGGCTGTCATTAAAAAGAACATTCAAAGTTGGGAGGATTGTTTGCTGCATGTTGAATTTAGCTATAATTGCACAATGCATTCTGCTACTAAGTTTACTCCTTTTGAAATTGTGTATGGTTTTAATCCACTAACTCCTTTGGATTTATCACCTCTGCCTATTTCTGAGTATGTTAATCTAGATGGCAAGTAGAAAGCAGAATTTATTAAACAGATCCATGAGAAGGCAAGGCTAAACATTGAGCGAAGAACAAAGCAGTATGTGAAACAAGCCAACAAGGGTCGTCGACAAGCTGTCTTTGAACCTGGAGACTGGGTTTGGGTTCACATGCGCAAAGAGTGGTTTCTTGTGCAGCATCGATCTAAACTACTTCCTAGAGGCGATGGACCATTTCAAATTCTTCAGCGCATTAATGATAATGCATATAAGATAGATTTACCAGGTGAGTATCAAGTTAGTACTACATTTAATGTTACTGATTTGAGTCCTTTTGATGTTGGCGACGATTTGAGGACAAATCCTTTTCAAGAGGAGGGGAATGATGAGAGCCATGATGGGAGCCATGCCAGAAGATGGAATGTGGATTCTGTTGAAGTGCCACTTGGACCGATCACAAGAACTCGAGCAAAACGATTCAGGAAAGCACATAACGGGTTGATAAAGGATGTCCACAAAGCCGGAAAGGATTGGAGCAATCATGAAGCCGGAATGGATTGGAAAATCCATGGGAATGCCCTTGCTCTTGTACAAGTCATAATGGATACGGGTTGAAGAGGGCGTGTCTTTACAAGGCACGGTCTTGTAGTGAGTCTGGAGGTTACACAGAATCATACACGGTCATATACAAGGTTCAAAGGCATGGCCGTGTATGGTGTCAAGAATATCTACAGAAACATACATGTCTAGAAGGGTACGGCCGTGTATATGCTCTATGCCAGCTCCAACGCTGCCGACCTTCATTCCAACGCCGCCGACCTTCATTCCAACGCCGCTGGTCTTTAAGTCCCTGTTTTGTTATTTTTCCGCAACTTAATGATGTTATGTCATTTTGGGCCTTTATTGTTACGAATTGTAAACCCTACTATATAGCTTTTAGGGTTTAGAACAGATGAAACATAGAATATACAACATACAATTTTGAAAACACTTTTGAGAGAATTCCTCTCTTGGTTCTTTAAAGAACTACTCTAGAACTTATCGGATTTTTTTCCGTGGCGTTCATCCCGACTTATCAATCGGTCTTTCATCCTGAATGTGGCGTCTACATAATATACCAAGGTTCTTGCCTCACTAATAGGCAACGGGTCGCGGTTTCCACTTGATTGTTCGGCATCTTGGGTAGCAATTCCGAACGTATTGGTATTGGGTTTCGTCACACGTTGGCGTGGTTCGTATCATTTCTTCAAACAAGTTACCCTTAGTTCATGATAAGAAGGAGGTTTAAGCCCACATCCATATTGACTAACCACTTCAATGCCATGAATTTGCTTTCTCTTCATTTCTGATAATTTTGTCGCTTTTAGCAACATTGTTAACATTTCATTTTTTACATCATCCGGGACACTGGTGCATGGCTCTACATCTTTACGCGTACACCCCAAGTGATTCTTGAATCTATAAATGCCTCCACTAACAACTGTATTACAATACTTACATTTAACTTTTTTCCCATTGTTGTCTACATCAATTCCATGCCCCCAACCTACATCAGATCTACTTCCAAGTGAATTCTTTCTTTTTGAACTCTCTCTAGATGATTTGGAAGATGACATTTTAACTCAATCGATACTTAAAATCCTATAAGAAAAAAAAGAAAAGAAAAAAGGAGTAAAGAGAGCTATGGTAGAAAGTAGAAAACTAGAAACTATAAAGTACTATTACATATTTACAAATTACATATATAAAGTAAATTGCTCATGCTCATGCTCATGTAACAAGTAATTACAAATTACAATTTACAACTAGAAGAGATAGCAAGAAAAATAACTATAAAGGTTTTCTTGAAATCATCATCAGGAAAAGGAAAGCAAAACATAAGGGGTAATAAGCTTTACATTCCATAAAGCTAGAAAAATTAGTATATTATAAATTTATAACTAAGTAATATAATCCCATTTCCAAATTATAACAATATAACTTAGCACACCACATGCTCAACCTAAACCCTCCAAATGCAACTTGTATGAAGGATTAAGTTTCTCTGGAATTGACTTCATTGATATTTAAGCACATAATACATTTGGATGGGATATTAACTTAGATTGAGATCGGATAAGATAAGAAAACATGAAGAAAAATGCTTTTTGGAAGGAACAGGGGAAGAGCACGGCCGTGTGTCAAGGGAACACGCCCACAGAAGCACACACGGTTTAACACACGGTTGAAGGCACCACCGTGTGTTGATCTTGGAAAATAAATAGAAGTACACACGGTTGAACACGCGACCGTGTGTTGAGCTTAAAAAATCTACAGAACAGAAGCACACACGATTGCGTACACGGTTGAAGGCACGGCCGTGTGTCGAGCTTGAAAATCCATAGAAGCACACATGGTTGATTACACGGTTGAAGGCATGGCCTTAAAAGCCATCAACCCATTCAAATACCCATTCACAATCACAACTCACAAGCATAAAAATTCACATGATACACTACATTACAACTATAAAAGTACAAGTATAGTCATACAAGTCATACCTAACACAAAACTCGCGTCTATGAAGATGGATCTCAACTCGGTGGCCTGCTGCAAGAACGATCACTGCTTGGCGGT
Source organism: Laguncularia racemosa (assembly GCA_037954665.1). Classification (NCBI taxonomy): domain Eukaryota; kingdom Viridiplantae; phylum Streptophyta; class Magnoliopsida; order Myrtales; family Combretaceae; genus Laguncularia; species Laguncularia racemosa. Next base: position 107,663 of record JBBMOL010000554.1, read on the forward strand.
GCTCACTCATCTACGAAGGAGAAGGATCGCTGGCTCGCTGCTCGGTGTTCTTTGTTACGATAGTATTAAGTATCAACTCAGCTTAGTGTGGAAGTGGATGTGGAACTATGGATCTCGCCTCTTAGCTCGTGCTCGCCTCTCCTGTTTGGCTGTTTTCACTTTTCACTATCTCTCTTCTCCTCTCTCCATTGAACTCTGAAGAAGTTCAACGTACAGGATAGGCTACAGCAGCAGCAGCAAGCCGGGGCTGAGTTGCCGATTGGGCTGGGCTGGGTTGGGTTTAGATTGGATCCGATCTGAATGGATTTAAGCCTGTAATTGGATAATTGTGTGGAATCGTTTGAAACGTTCAAAATCACGATTTTATTACGATTTTGCTCCTTTCCAATTTTGTATGCGAGTTAATTGGGAATGTATATACAAACTCGTAAAAACGTGGAATCGTACAAGTTGAAACACGATTTTGATAACAATGCTCTTAGAAATTGAAATTGATAAGAGAAATTGGATCTATGGAAGCCTTAGGCCCCCTCACGAAAATGTGAAGTGTATTATGAAAATTTTGGCCTCCTCAAACCCTACTATAAGCAAGTATTTATACTTGCTACCTTTAGGGTTAGAAAATGGTCAAAAATTACAAGTATGCCACTTTTAAGGTGGCTGGTCCTAAATGGAAGTTACAATAAAAAAATAAATAAAAGTGTCCCAAAAGAAAATACAATATAAAATAGTACATAGAACAATTACAAAGTACAAAAGTATCATAAATCTTCATGAGCCAATGCTTTGGAATGGAAACAATTGTAGTGGGTCTTTGATTGTAAATCTGAAGATGTCCCGTGGCCATCAACTAGTGTAGGATATATTAACATCCCATGCAGAATTATTATTATACCTATAAGATTATTTCTCAAATATTTATTAGATGAAAAGATATAAAGCAAAAATATAAGTGATTTGGATCATCGTCCAAATCTAGTTCTGAAGGTTAGGCAGGGTTGGAAAATTTCTCATCATCTCCTTGGGCTTTTGAAAGATTTGCCCTCAAATCTAGAGGATCAGTTTTGGAACTAAACCCTGATGTCTCTGTTCACCTTCTCTTTTGGCTATCAAATGTAGTGGAAGTAGTTCTGACCTGTTCCTGAAACTGATGTACCTCAAATGGAGTCATTGGTGACAGAACTATGCGAGACTTGCCCATACTGAACATGTAGGTGTTTCTAAACCCATCATGTAACACCTGCTGATCAAATAACTAAGGTCGACCCAACAGAAAATGGAATGCATGCATAGGGATTACATCACACATGATCTCATCATGATATTTCTACCCAACACTCACAGGGACCTTCGCCCTTAGTGTAACATACATACTGCCTTGATTATCTAGCCAATGCTAGTTATAAGGGCCAAGATGTGGAATAGTAGACAAATGTAATTTGTCTACCAGTGTAGTAGATATAACATTCGTGCAACTACCACTATCGATGATGAGTACACAAAGGTTACCTTTGATTCTGCAAGAGGTATGAAATATGTTCTCCCTCTGAATGTCTTTAGTATTAGGAGATACAGTTAGAGCCCTGCGTAACACATTAATAGGTAGATATTGTTCACCTGTATGCTCTTCATGTGTCTCTGCAGTCTGGTCATCATAATACTCCTGCAGTGTCGTTGGTAAATCTATAGGTTCAGTCTATTCATTGTCATCCCCAACATCTTCCCCAGAGCCCTTCATAATAGTCATTACCCTCTTATTTGAACACTGTGCTACCATATGCCCAAATTCCATGCATTTAAAGCACTTGATCTGGTGTGCCTTTCTACTAGTAGATCCGAGAACAGTCTACCTCACATCTGGCGTTCTTACCTCCTTACCCTTCCCAGTAGGTAAATTTTCTCTAGTAGTATTTGGGGTAGTTTTGTCCACTACTCTCACTGCCTTACCTACCGCCTTTGTTCCCCCTGATCGACTGTCAGCTGCTATGGGTCTGGTAATAGCATTAGGCCTACTGCTCGGATCCCTAAACAAGTTGGACCTCCTTTGCCTCTCCACTTTCAAGGCCAACTGAATAGCCTCATCAAGTGTACTATAACGCTGTAGCTCAACAACACACGCTATTTCATATTTCAAGCCTGAGACGAAGCGTGCTACAGTTTGTTCTAGAGGTTCAACGAACCCACATCTAATCATAAGGGTTTCAAATTCCTGCACATAATCATCCACTGTCTTACCTCCCTGCCTCAAGGTCTGCAATCGCATAAACAGTTCCTATTTGTAGTGCTTAGGAATGAATCTTTTTCTCAATACCCTTTTCATATCCCTCCATGTCTGAATGTTAGCCTCTCCATCCCTACGCCTGCTAATAATCAAATTCTTCCACCGTAATGCAGCGTATCCTATAAACTCGACAGCAGCCAATCAAACCCTAGTATTATCATCGATCTCATAACATTCAAAGAGATGGCCTGAAATAATCATCAGCTGATCCCTTGCCATCATAAGAAGGCATTTGCAGTTTCACATACTCCAAGCCCCGAGGTGGCCTGAAATCCCTATTCTAATATGGATTAGCCCTGAAATTGTCATCCCTTTCTTCCCTATATGGAAGATGTTCCTCACCTATCCTTCTATTCAGATTTCCATCTCCCACTACTCTGTCCCTCTAAGGATTCTATAGAGCTACTCGAGGTGGTGCTTGATGGTTTACCACTGGTGGTTGTGGTAATGTCATTCTGTCAATCCTAGTTGCCAGAGTAGCAACTATGGTAGTAAGATCCTGAAGCTGTTCTTCCAAAGTCCTCCTACTTGCAACATTATGACCCTGACCTCCACTAACCTGACTATTGGCTTCATCACCAATTCCCCCATTCACACTATCATTTAACATAGTTGTAGACTTAGTATATTGAACCTCAAGGACAATTTGAAGCAAAGGAGCACACCTCATAACCAAACTACTTTTAACACCATACAACAGCCACCACAAAAGGAAAACACACAACTCCACTTAACTTCACTCAAGGCACATGTATACTATTACAATCCACGTGTAGCACTCTTCTCCACAACAAAATCAACACATTACAGTGCAACACTTCTATAATCCACAGCACTCTTCTCCACAACAAATTAACACATTATGGTGCAACACTTCTATAATCCACAAGACACTCACTTAACAATACAATTCCACGACACAATTACTCACACCGCCACTTATACAATACACACACAATGCACTTAATTCAAACAAACTATAATATATTGTAATCCTTCACTACACATAACATTAATACTCACGATTTAGCTCTTCAATTCCACGGCAACAACAACAAAATTGGAACCAAATATAGATACTTCTCTAAATGGCAAGTAATTGATTCTAACTAGTTAATGTGCAATCAAAGTGATTAATACACAATAACTCTATAACTATGTTTGATTTGAATTCAAAATAGTTTCCTAATTCTCTACGCCAATTGAAGAAATTTGCCAAGGAAATGACTCTTCCAATTCCGAAATGTCAAGTAAACAACATGCACTCATTAACAAGCTTCAACTATTTGAATAACTCACGGCAAGGATGAAGACAACAACTTAATTTTTTGAAATTCAATTCAAATCAAGAGCTTCCCCTATCTTCTTCAACAAATCATTCACAGCAAAGATGAAGGTAACAAAATTCAATTTTTCCGAAATTCCACTTCCCTCAACTAATCACAATGATCATTTCCCTTTAATCAATCACGGTCACTCAAGAGGAAAAAAGCAATTACAAACACTCCACGTCTACATCAACAAGCAACAATCATAACACCTTAACAACATAATCAATTACTTCAATTTTCCACTCCTACAATTCAGTTCAAAATAGTAAGACAACAACCTTTAATTTCCAAACTTCAATTGACAAATCCCTTCTCACAAACCTCAAGATCTGATACCAAAAGATGATGTGCTCAAAACCAAGCCCAAGCACATGCAAATGAATCAAAGAAACAACCTCAACTCACACATATGAACCGATTCAATGGGACAAGAAAATTGTGTGAACCTTAATGGAATTTTGATGAAATCCAAAGGTCCAAAGATGCAATCAACAATCCAACAAGGTTAATCTTCACCAAATAACAATAAAAAACAAGTGAAATCCATGTGATTTACATCAAGAAGACTAGATCTAATGTTGTGATTTTTCCTCTTCTAACAATAACCATTCATGTCACAAATGATTCAAATATTGATGATGATAACAAATACTAAAATGTTCAATCTTATAATATGATAATTGATCACAGTTTCAATAAAAAATTTGACCAAGAACATCCAAATCAACCCTAGATATGACTCACTAGTGATGAAAAGGGAACACAATAAAGAAAGAATTGATATTACTCACAATTGCCCTTTGTTGCACTCGCCACAATTTCAACTCTTGGAAATTGAAATTGATAAGAGAAATTGGATCTAGGGAAACCCTAAGCCCTATCACAAAAATGTGAAGTGTATTCTGAAAATTTTGGCCTCGTCAAACCCTACTATAAGCAAGTATTTATACTTGCTACCCCTAGGGTTAGAAAATGGTAAAAAATTACAAGTATGGCACTTTTAAGGTGGTCGGTCCTAAATGGAAATTACAATTAAAAAAATGAAAGTTTCCCAAAAGAAAATACAACATAAAATAGTCCATAGAACAATTACAAAGTACAAAAGTATCATAAATCCTCATGAGCCAATGCTTCGGAATGGAAACAATCGCAGCGAGTCTTTGATTGTAAATCTGAAGATGTCCCGTGGCCATCAACTAGTGTAGGACATATTGGCATCCCATGGAGAATTATTATTATACTTGTAAGATTATTTCTCAAATATTTATTAGACGAAAAGATATAAAGCAAAAATATAAGTGATTTGGATCATCATCCAAATCTAGTTCTGAAGGTATAGGCGGGCTGAAAAATTTCTAATCAGGTACTCACATACTGGGCTTAGGCTTATCTCTTTTTATTTTTCAATTATAGGCGAGAATAATGAACACATTGACTATGATGAGAATGAGAATTTAGTAGAACATTATCTGGATGATTATGGAGAAAACATTATTGTTATGTCGATGAAGAAAACATGGAAGTCGTTAATGATTTCTTTAGTAGAATTTTAGAATGATGATTGGAGAACCTGGAGTTAGCCATTAGATTCTTAAAGATACTACTTCTTGGTAGATGTTTACTATGGTTTGATTTTGGGATGTTAATGTATTGTTTTAATTAATGATGATTAGAATGACTCACCTAGGAGTCATTCAGTTCTATTGTTGAAGTTTGTAATGATGTTAATATATAATGGAGATGAACATGTTTAAATTTAAATTTGTATGGAGGTTTAGTTCCTTAACGTATTGCTATGTAGTAAGGGTACATGGTGGGCTGTGATGTCCCTAGTTTTAAGGCGTTATAAAACATTTTCAATCTCATTAGTTGGAACTTTGGAGTTTAAATGTGCTTAATCTGTTAGCTCTAGCCTCATGACAATCCTTAGACCAAAAGTAGATATGCTTTTATGTAAAATGAGATCATTAGGAAAAATTTTAGTTTGAAATTGAAATATGAGGGGTATTTTCTTATTTTACCTAGTGAAGAAATGCTGGTATAATAGCAAATCAAATAGTATGTGGGATATCAACCACCTAAACATAAAATTTCTCAAAATCAAATGAGAGATAGGAAAGTTACAACCATTATAAATTTTCAAGGAAAAATGGTAGTTTTAGCTATAGAAACTATATTTGCATTTCTAATTCTAGTGACTAATTATAGCTTCATGATTATATATTGGCTATAGCTCAAAGTGTAGGCGTATGTTAGTATGTTAGTAGTTTTCTTATCATACTATTTAACCAGTCACCAATAACCTACACACTTTACCTAAATGAACACTTGTATATCAATTATGCTTATTTGTTTTAGTGATATGCTTAGCTATTAATTACTTTCTTGGTTGCAATATATGCTTGGTTGATTATTGTCTATGGTTTGGTTAGACCCAATCACTCTAATGTTTGTTTGCATTAATGTATAATTCTTACTAATAAATACACTAAGTATTTGGTTATTTGCTTGATATCATTAAAATGTCTTAGTATATGAATATTAAACTATTTCATATTATGCTCCATATATCTCAACTATTTTATATAGCATGGCATGTTAAGGGTTTACAGTTAATGTTTTCGAAGCCGATCATAATGTTTGAAGTTCAAACATGATTTTATGATACGCCTAGAAGCTGAGTATCACAGATCAATAATAGCAATAGAGAAACAAATTGGACTTTAGCTAGAAAAACCGTGAACTACTTACATGTGAAAGGGAATATTTATAATATCTCCATAGGGTTACAAGACTAAAAGAAGAAAATTCTATTATATACATACAAATATACCCTATTTAATATAATACAAAAAGGGTAAAATTATAAAGAGACAAAAAGAATATTCTTAGGAAAGTGTGCAACTATTAGGTGTAAAAAACATGTGTCAAGTGAGCAATGGTTGCATCCTAGCAGAAAAAGATAAATTGTGCTCAGTGGATGAAGCCATTGCCTATGTTGATAAGTGATGTGTCTAAGGAAAAATTGTCGGACTATGGTCAAGGTAGCTTCAAGGGTGGTTGGTGAGTGGTAAGGCAAGTTGGTTTGAGTTATTAGAGGTTAGCTGTCCTCTTAGGTCTCCTTCAGCTTGTTCTAGTAGCACAATAAGTAAAGAGGTCACTGTAAGAGAGAGATCGAAGTGTGTAGCACGATGAAGTACCCCTCAATCCTATGTCAATGGCAACTTATCCTCCAGAAGGTGTCCAGATAAGATCCTTCTTGTCAAGTTTTGTAGACCCCATGTATGGGCACATGTAAGGGGCCTACTAATTTAATTCCCATCATTTTATGCATATAAAAATGGACGATCAATTTGTTGGCAATCACTCTCCTATGCTGTAAACTTTGGAAAATTTCAAATTTAAGAATTAGTATGAGGGAAAATATTAGGAAATATGTAAAAAAACGAATATGAAAAGCCGACTACAAATTAGGATTCACCTTATGACACTCAAACCGACTAGCGTATCCTAAACCTAAGGGATTCAAAACCTAAGTAAATCCTGACTATAGAGCGTTGCAATAGGAAACCCAATCTCAAACTAGGATGTACGTGAAACCTAAATTCAATTTCCAAAACCTTAAAACCACTTGTCAACATTACGATTACCTTTTCAATCAAAAAGACCAACTTTGAGCTCAAAAAACCAAGATTTGACCAAAAAAAAATAAAAATAAAACAATGATAAATTTTCCAATAATTTAATTAAATCTGACTCTACTAATTAATTAAATTAGGCAAAACAAAATATACAGAAATGAACCTAAACCATCTTCAATTGTGGCATTGAAATGGAGGGCTAAGATGACCAAACTTCACCCACTAAATGATGCAATTAAGAGTCTAAATTAATTTTGGAAATTCCCCTAATTAAGCCCTATTTAAGTCCCATTCATTTTTAAGGAGATAAATGTAATAAACTAACTAAACTAACCCCCCATGGCTAGCTAAGCTTGGACGTGAACTAAGAATAGGCAAGCAAAGAGAATTAGACCTAATGATTGCAAGTACATTTGGGGATTAGACATATGACAAGAGGGGACCTAAAATCTGATATCTATATAATCAAATTTAGACTTTAGCTAGAGTGATTTGGCAAATTCAATCTATTATCCAACATACAATACCATTATCCAAACACTCGGTACTTTGACCAATGTGTGAAATTCCAAACCAAGTTACATAAACTCTCTTAAAATTTTCCCTTCTACATGTTGATGAGAACTACGATGGGAGCCAAGCCAGAAGATGGAATGCGGATCCTCTTGAAGTGCCACCTGGACCTATCACAAGAACTCGAGCAAAACGATTCAAGGAAGATCTTAAGGGGTTGATAAAGGATGTCCATGAAGTCATAAAGGATTGGAGCAATCATGAAGCTGGAATGGATTGGAACAACCATGGGAATGCCCTTGCTCTTGTACAAGTCATACCGGGTATGGGGTGAAGAGGGCGTGTCTTTACAAGGCATGGCCGTGTAGGAGTCTGGAGGTTACACAGAATCATACACGGTCATATACATGGCTCAAAGGCATGGCCGTGTATGGTGTCAAGAATTTCCATAAAAAGATACACGACTAGAAGTACACGGTCGTATATGTTGTCAAGAATTTCCACAGAAAAATACACGACCAGAAGTACACGATCGTGTACATCTCCAACGCCGATCGTGTACTTCTCCAACGCCGGCTCCAAGGCTGCCGGCCTTCATGTCTTGTTTTTTTATTTTTACACAACTTATTGAAGTGATGTCGTTTTGGGGCTTTATTGTTACGAATTGTAAACCCTAATATAAAGCTCCTAGGGTTTAGAACATATAGAATATAGAATATGCAACATACAAGTTTGAAAACACTTTGAGAGAATTCCTCTCTTGGTTCTTTAAAGAACTAATCTAGAACTTATCGGATTTTTCTTCCCTGGCGTTCATCCCGACTTATCAATTAGTATTTCATCCTGATCATGGCGCCTTCATATTATACCAAGGTTCTTGTCTCGCTTATAGACAACGGGTCGCGGTTTCCACTTGAGTGTGTTTGGCATCTTAGGTAGCGAATTCCGAACGTATTGGTATTGGGTTTCATCACACGTTGGCGTGGTTCGTATCAGTTAGGAATCCGAGCAAACTGATTTCGTATTAGTTTGGTATCAGAGACTAGGTTTGTTAAACCATCAGTTCGGTTTGAGGAAGGTAACATCAAAACCCTAACTCTAATCATTCATATCAATTGTGCGTATTCAATTTCATAGTGTTAATTGCCTATTGAATGTATAGTACCTACTATTCAATTTTGTTACAAAAAAAAAAAGGAAGAATCATGACAAAAAAAAAGGAACGTGATCAAGAGCAAAAAAAAAGAAAATCGGAAAGAAACAAAAGAGAAAAAAATTTCGAGCCCTAGAGTTGTTTTGAATTCTATGGAAGGGAATTGGTGTAGTTTAGGTTAGTTCCAAGAGAATTGAGAAGAGGAATTGGTGAGTTGATATCATCATTGCTTGTGAGAATAGACGAGTGACTTTGTGATATCATCCTTTGAGCGAAACACGCAAGGGAGTGTATCGTGAGGCTTAATTATATATATTTGTGTTAGTAATAATCTTTTCTGCAGGAACTATGTCGAGGCAACATTCTCCTAAAGGTGAGAGGGGAAGGTTTGATGCTAGGTTAGTGATTGAGGCGTTGAGGGGTGAGATGAAGAGAATGTTTCAGGAGGGCATGGAACAAATTCATGAGACGGTGGAACAAAAACTAGAGCAATCAAAAATCGCCTTCCAAGGGCGTAAGAGGGAGAGTTGTTCTAGGAGAGTACAAAGGGATGGAGATGAAATGTCTGATGATGAATTTGATCAACCTTCTGTTGGGAGTTATAGAGGTTATAGTGGTAGGAATAGAGGAACTAGGGATTGGGAAGATAGAGGAGATAGGAATAGAGTGGATAATCAATTGAGTAGTATAAAGATGAAGATTCCTCCTTTCCAAGGGAAGAATGATCCCGAGGCGTACTTAGAATGGGAGAAGAAGGTGGAGATGGTATTTGATTGTCATAACTATAGTGGGAGAAAGAAAGTGAAACTTGCTGCCATTGAATTTTCGGATTATGTCATAGTGTGGTGGGATCAACTAATGTTGAATAGAAGAAGGAATGGCAAACCACCTATTGAATCTTGGGAAGAGATGAAAAGGGTGATGAAGAAGCGGTTTGTGCCTACATATTACTATCGTAAATTGCACAACAAATTGTAAACTCTTATGTAGGGAAGCCGAAGCGTGGATGAGTATTTCAAGGATATGGAAGTAACGATGATCAGGGCGAATGTAGAGGAGGATAGAGAGGTTACCATGGCTAGGTTTCTTGCGGGATTGAATAGAGAAATTCAAAATGTCGTAGAATTGCAGCATTATGTAAAATTGGAAGATATGGTTCATATGGCTATAAAGGTTGAGAACCAGCACAAGAGGAAAGGTAGTAGTAATGCACGGTTTCAACAGGGTACTGGTTCATCCACCTGGAAGACTAACCAATGGAAGAAGGAAGAAAAGCCTTTACCCACTAAACCGAAAGGAGAGCAAAGGCAAGCGGGTTCTACTCCTGGTAACCAAGGTAAACTTGACTCTTTTACTCCTAGAAATCGTGACATTAGATGTTTTAAATGCCAAGGTAGAGGCCATTTTGCTAGTCAATGTCCAAATAGGCGTGTGCTGATTCTACGTGATGATGGTGAGTATGAGACTGAGGGGGATAGTGAAGAAGATGATATGCCTCCATTAGAGGATGCTAGTGATGATGAGGAGCCTGTAGTAGGGAAGTTAGTGGCGGTAGTGAAGCGAGTATTGAATGTGCAGGTGAAGGAAGAAGAGAGGTGCAAAGAGAGAATATCTTTCATACTAGATGTTATCTAGGTGATCACATTTGCAGTTTGATCATTAATGGAGGAAGTTACACTAATGTGGTGAGTAACTTTATTGTTGAGAGTTTGGGACTCAAGACTACTAATCACCCTAGTCCATATAAATTGTAATGGTTGAATGATAGTGGCGAGATTAAGGTGAGTAAGCAAGCCTTGATTGCTTTTTGCATTGGTATGTATGAGGATAAGGTGTTATGCGATGTAGTGCCAATGTAAGCATGTCATGTGTTGTTGGGGAGGCCATCGCAATTTGATAGGAAGGTTGTTCATGATGGCTATTCTAACAAGTATACGCTTGTTCACCAAGGGAAAAGCTTTAATCTTAAACCTTTAACACTTAAACAGGTGTATGAGGATCAGTTGTAGCTACAACAGTCTTTTGCAAAATATAAGGTGAGTGAAAAACAGAGGGAGAATAAGAGAGCAAAAGACAGCGAGAAAAAAAAGGAACACAAAAGTCGATATCAAAAGGAAAAAGAGAAGAAGGCTGGAAAGAGTGTGAGAGACCAAGTTGAAGGGGGATCAACTTTGGTGGTGAGTGAAAAGGAGAGTGCAGCCTTGCAAAAGGAGAGTTGTGTGGCAAGAGCGAGTGTAGTGAGGAGAGTGTTAGTGATGAAGCAACCTATGTTGTTGCTAGTTTTTAAGGAAACTTGTTTGAATACTAAAGAACTATTTAACTCTTTGCCTAGTGGGGTTGTGTCTATTGTGCAGGACTTTGAAGATGTCTTCCCTGAGGAGATTCCAAAGGGATTACCACCTATTCGTGGTATAGAGCACCAGATTGACCTTGTACCCGGAGCATCGATTCCAAACAAGCCAGCTTCTAGGAGCAATTCGGAGGAGACAAAGGAACTCTAAAGGCAGGTCGATGAATTAATGGAGAAGGGGTACGTGAGAGAAAGCATGAGTCCATGTGCAGTGCCTGTGATTTTGGTGCCTAAGAAGGATGGGTCATGGAGAATGTGTGTTGACTGCCGCGCCATCAACAACATCACGGTAAAGTATCGTCATCCCATTCCTCGCTTAGATGACATGTTAGATGAGTTACATGGGTCTAATGTCTTTTCCAAAATTGATGTGAAAAGTGGATATCACCAAATTAGAATGAAAGAAGGTGATGAATGGAAAACCGCATTCAAAACGAAATATGGATTGTATGAGTGGTTAGTAATGCCTTTCGGTTTAACTAACGCACCTAGTACTTTTATGAGACTTATGAACCATGTTTTGAGGACTTTTATTGGCAAATTTGTGGTAGTCTATTTTGATGATATTCTCATTTACAGCAAGAGTTTGGAAGACCATATATCTCACTTGAGGGATGTTTTAGAAGTTCTTCGAAAGGAGCAATTATATGCTAACCTCAAGAAGTGCACTTTTTGCACAGACAAACTTGTGTTTCTTGGTTTTGTTGTTAGTGCATAGGGAATACAGGTTGATGAAGAAAAGATTCGTGCAATCCAAGAATGACCTAGTCCAACTAATGTAAGTAATGTGTGGAGTTTCCATGGACTAGCAAGCTTTTACAGGAGATTTGTGAAGGATTTCAACACCATTGTAGCTACACTTACTGAGGTAATTAAGAAGAACGTGGGGTTCAGATGGGGGGAGCAACAAGAGAAGGCCTTTCAGATGCTTAAAAATAAGCTGACTCAGGCGCCATTACTTGCTTTACCTGACTTTGCTAAAACGTTTGAAATTGAGTGTTATGCTTCAGGATTAGGTATTGGAGTAGTGCTCGTGCAGGAGAGAAGACCAATTGCATTCTTTAGCAAGAAGCTAAGTGGGGCAACCTCAAACTACCCTACTTATGACAAGGAGTTATATGCATTGGTTCGAGCCCTAGAGACTTGGCAACACTATCTTTGGCCAAAAGTGTTCGTGATCCACATTGATCATGAATCCTTGAAGTACTTGAAAGGGTAACACAAGCTGAACAAAAGGCATGCTCGTTGGGTGGAGTTCATCGAAACATTACCATATGTCATCCACTACAAGCAAGGTAAAGAGAATGTCGTTGTTGATGCACTTTCTAGAAGGTATGCTCTTATCTCTACTCTTAGTTCTAGATTGCTTGGTTTTGAGCACATTAAGGAATTGTATGTTGTTGATCGAGATTTTTGTGAGGAGTATGTGCATTGTGAGAAGAGTGGGCGTGGTAAATTTTATAAACATGAAGGATTCTTGTTTAGGAAGAGTAAACTATGCATTCCAATTTGTTCTTTAAGAGAATTACTAGTGAGGGAGTCTCATGGAGGAGGTTTAAAGGGACATTTTAGAGTAGCTAAACCCTTAGGGGTATTGCAGGAACACTTTTATTGGCCTCACATGAAACGAGATGTTGAGAGGATTTGTGAGCGATGTGTCACGTGTAAGCAAGCAAAATCTAGAGTCCAACCTCAAGGGCTTTATACCCAACTTCCCATTCCTCATGAGCCTTAGGTAGATATTTCCATGGATTTTGTGTTAGGATTACCTAGGTCTAGACATGGTTGAGATGCTATTTTTGTAGTCATGGATAGATTCTCTAAAATGGCACATTTCATTCCTTGTCACAAAACAGATGATGCTTGCAATATTGCTAATTTGTTCTTTAGGGAAGTTGTGAGATTACATGGTATGCCTAGAACAATTGTATCGGATAGAGATGCTAAGTTCTTGAGCTACTTCTGGAAGGCATTGTGGGCTAAGTTAGGAACTAAGTTATTGTTCTCTGCTACTTGTCATCCACAGACTGATGGTCAAACTGAGGTAGTGAATCGAACCTTATCTACTTTGTTGAGGGCTGTCATTAAAAAGAACATTAAAAGTTGGGAGGATTGTTTGCCACATGTTGAATTTGCCTATAATCGTACAATGCATTCTGCTACTAAGTTTACTCCTTTTGAAATTGTGTATGGTTTTAATCCACTAACTCCTTTGGATTTATCACCTTTGCCTATTTCTGAGTATGTTAATCTAGATGGCAAGAAGAAAGCATAATTTGTTAAACAGATCCATGAGAAGGCAAGGCTAAACATTGAGCGAAGAACAGAGCAGTATGTGAAACAAGCCAACAAGGGTCGTCGATAAGCTGTCTTTGAACCTGGAGACTGGGTTTAGGTTCACATGCGCAAAGAGCGGTTTCCTGTGCAGTGTCGATCTAAACTACTTCCTAGATGCGATGGACCATTTCAAATTCTTGAGCGCATCAATGATAATGCATACAAGATCGATTTACCAGGTGAGTATCAAGTAAGTGCCACGTTTAATGTTACTAATCTGAGTCCTTTTGATGCAGGCGACGATTTGAGGACAAATCCTTTTCAAGAGGAGGGGAATGATGAGAACCACGATGGGAGCCAAGCCAGAAGATGGAAAGCGGATCCTCTTGAAGTGCCACTTGGACCTATCACAAGAACTCGAGCAAAACGATTCACGGAAGCACTTAACGAGTTGATAAAGGATGTCCATGAAGTCGGAAAGGATTGGAACAATCATGAAGCTGGAATGGATTGGAACAACCATGGGAATGCCCTTGCTCTTGTACTAGTCATACCGGATACGGGGTGAAGAGGGTGTGTCTTTACAAGGCACGACCGTGTAGGAGTCTGGAGGTTACACAGAATCATATACGGTCATATACACGGCTCAAAGGCACGACCGTGTATGGTGTCAAGAATTTCCACAGAAAGATACACGACTAGAAGTACATGGTGATGTGCCTAATTCCACTAAGAAGCACAATCAAAAGACTTAAGAAAATCTATCTCAAGTTAAGGCAAAATCGGATCTAAAAATAAGGGCAAAATGACGTGAACCAAGTGAAGATATGATGAATTCCAAATGTCCAATGATATAATTAGAATACCACACTGACAATACCTTCTAACAACCTCTTAATTTCATATAATCTACACAAATAAACCTCAAATGACAAGAGAAAAACCGTAACAAAAATAATCCCTTTCAAATAGTGAAGAACACGTTTCCTAGGGAAATTTTCAATGATGAACCAAATATAATTGATAGATACTTCAAATAAGCACAAGAATTCGTGAACAATAAGAAGTATTTCTGACCAAGAAATATCTCAATTCAACCTTAGATATGACACACTAGAGAAGAAAAGAAATCACAACAAAATGAAATTGATATAACTCACAATTTCAAGATGTTGCACTCGCCACAATTTCAACTCTTGAGATTGAAATTGATAAGAGTTTGGAACCAAGGTATGAACCCTAATTCTCATGTGAAAGGAAGTGTATAATCTGCAAAATGATAAGCCTCCTCAAACCGTCTCTTAAGCAAGTATTTATACTTGCTACTCCTAGGGTTAAAAAGTGCTCAAAATTACAAGTTTGCCACTTTTAAGGTGGCTATCCCTAAATGAAAATTACAAGGAAATAAAAGTGTCCCAAAACCAAAATACAACCAAAATAGTTCAATAAACATTTAAAATATACAAAATAACATAAGTCTTCATGATCCAATGCCTCAAAATAGAGAACAATCGCGGCGGGTCTTTGATTGTTATCCTGAAAAATGTTCGGTGTCCGACTAAAGTTGTAGGACATTTTGGCATCCCATGGAGAATTATAATTGTACCTGTAAGATTATTCTCAAATTTTATTAGAAATAAAGACATAAGGTAAAATGTAAGCAATTTGGATAATCATCCAAATTAGGTTCTGAAGAGGTTGGTAGTGTCAAAAATTTTCCCATCATCTCCTCGGGCTTCTGAAAGATTTGCCCTCAAATCTAGAGGATCAGTTGTGGAACTGAACCCTAGTCTCTCTGTTGTCCTACTCTTCTGGCTAACCATGGTAGTGGATGGATTCCTGATCTGTTTCTGAAAACCCTGGACCTCAGATGGAGTCATCGGTAATAGAACTATGCGTAACTCGCCCATGCTGAACATGTAGGTATTTTCAAACCCATCATGTATCACCCATCGATCATACAACCAAGGCCGACCCAACAGCAAATGGAATGCAAGCATAGGAACTATATCACAAAGGATCTCATCATGATAGTTCTGCCCGACACTCACAGGAACCTTTGCCCTAAGGGTAACATGCATACTACCTCTATTATCCTGCCAATGCAAATGATAAGGACTAGGATGTGGTATAGTAGACAGCTATAATTTGTCTACCAGTGCAGCAGATATAACATTCGTGCAACTACTACTATCAATCATGAGTACACAAAGGTTACCTCTGATTTTGCAAGAGGTATGAAATATGTTCTCCCTCTGAATATCACTGGTATCAGGAGATGTGGACAAAATCCTGTGTAACAAATTAAGGTGTAGATATTTCCCTCTAGTATGCTCCTCAGGCGCATTTGCATTTTGATCATCATAATATTCCTGCAGTGTTGTAGGTAGGTCTGTAGGCTCAATCTGACCATGATCATCCTCAGAATCCTCTCCAGTGTCTTCCATAACAGTCATCACCCTCTTATTTGGACATTGTGCAGCCATATGCCCAAATCCCATGCATTTAAAACATTTTATCTAGCGCGCTTTCCCACTAGTTGATCCGGGAACAGTTTGCCTCATTTCTGGTGCCATGACCTCTTTAACCTTCCCAGTGGGTAAGTTTTCTCTTATAATGGTTGGGGTAGTAGTGTCCACTGCTTTGACTCCCTCACCTACCTCCTTTGTTCCTCCTGATCGACTGTCAGCTGAGATGGGTCTATTAACAGTATTGGGCCTACAACTTGGAGCCCTAAAGAAGTTGGACCTCCTCTGTCTCTCTACTTTTAAAGCCAACTGAATAGCCTCATCAAGTGTAGTATAGCGCTACAGCTCAACAATACACGCTATCTCATATTTTAGACCTGAGACAAATCGTGCTATAGTTTGTTCCGGAGGCTCTACAAACCCACACCTAATCATAAAGGTCTCAAATTCCTGCACATAATCATCCACTATTTTGCCCCCCTGCCTCAAGGTTTGCAGTCACATAAACAACTCCTGTTTGTAGTGCTCAAGAATGAACCTTTTCCTTAGCAACCTCTCCATGCCCCTCCAGGTCTGAACTTCAGCCTCTCCATCCCAACGCTTGTTGATGATCAGATTCTTCCACCAAAGTGCAGCATACCCTACAAATTCAACAGCAGCCAATCTGACCTTAGTAGTTGTCGTCGATCTCATAACATTCGAAGAGACCTTCGACCTTATCCTCCCAGTCTAAGTATTCATCTGCTGATCCCTTACCATCATAGGATGGCATCTGTAGTTTCACATACTCTAAACCCCGAGGTGGCCTGAAATCCCTATTCTGATTTAGGTTTACCCAAAAATTGTCATCCCTTTCTTCCATGTTTGGAAGATGCTCTTCACCCATCCTTCTATTTAAATTCCCATCTCCCACTACTCTGTTTCGATGAAGGTTTTGTGGAGCTACTCGAGGTGGTGCCTAATGGTTTACCACTGGTGGTTGTGGTAATGTCATCCTATCAATCCTAGTTGCTAAAGTAGCAACTATAATAGTAAGATCCTATAGTTGTTCCTCCAAGGTCCTCCTACTTGCAACATTATGACCTTTACCTCCACCAACCCGACTATTCTCTTCATCACTCATTCCTCCATTCACGCTATTATTCGACATGTTTGTGGATGCAATCTATTTGAAGTACTAGTGTAATCTCTAATAATTGTAGCACACTCACTTCACTTCACCACGTCACAAAACTAATTCACACCGCCACTTACACACTACACACACAACACACTAAATCCACACAACAATAATATGTTGCAATCCTTCACTTCCACGGTAGCAACAAACACAATGGAAATAACTAAAGATACTCCTCAAAATGGCAAGCAATTAATTCCAACAAGTTAATGTGCAATCAAGGTGATTAATATACAATAACTCTATAGCTTAATGGTTGATTTGAATTCAAATTAGTTTCCTAATCCTCCATGCCACTTGAAGAAATCTGCTAGGGAAATGACTCTTCCAATTCCGCAATAATGAAGAAACAATATGCACTAATTAACAATGCTACAACAAGAAATTCCTCTCCTTCCTCACGTAAACAACACACGGTAAGGATGAAGACAATAACCAAACTTTCCTTTTAAATCAGAAGCTTCATCTATCCTCTTGAGCAAAGATCAATCATGTAAAGATCAAGGTGACAACAAAAAAAAAATTCAATTGTTCCAAACTTCCACTCTCCTACAATTCGGTTCACAATGGTAAGACAAAAACTTTTAATTCCCAAACTTTAATCGACAAACCCCTTCTCACAAACCTTCAAGCTCCGATACCAAAAAAGATGATGTGCCTAATTCCACTAAGAAGTACAATCAAAAGACTTAAGAAAAACTATCTCAAGTCAAGGCAAAATCGGATCAAAAAATAAGGACAAAATGACGTGAACCAAGTGAAGATATGATGAATTCCAAATGTCCAATGATATAATTAGAATACCACACTGATAATACCTTCTAACAACCTCTTAATTTCATATAATCCACGAAAATAAACCTCAAATGATAAGAGAAAAACCGTAACAAAAATAATCCCTCTCAAATAGTGAAGAACACGTTTTCTAGGGAAATTTTCAATGATGAACCAAATATAATTGATAGATACTTCAAATAAGCACAAGAATGCGTGAACAATAAGAAGTATTTCTGACGAAGAAATATCTCAATTCAACCCTAGATATGACACACTAGAGAAGAAAAGAAATCACAACAAAATGAAATTGATATAACTCACAATTTCAAGATGTTGCACTCGCCACAATTTCAACTCTTGGGATTGAAATTGATAAGAGTTTGGATCCAAGGTATGAACCCTAATTCTCACATGAAAGGAAGTGTATAATCTGCAAAATGATAAGCCTCCTCAAACCCTCTCTTAAGCAAGTATTTATACTTGCTACTCCTAGGGTTAAAAAGTACTTAAAATTACAAGTTTACCACTTTTAAGGTAGCTATCCCTAAATGAAAATTACAAGGAAATAAAAGTGTCCCAAAACCAAAATACAACCAAAATAGTTCAATAAACATTTACAAGATACAAAATAACATAAGTCTTCATGATTCAATGCCTCAGAATAGAGAACAATCGCAGCGGGTCTTTGATTGTTATCCTGAAAAATGTTCGGTGTCCAACTGAAGTTGTAGGACATTTTGGAATCCCATCGAGAATTATAATTGTACCTGTAAGATTATTCTCAAATTTTATTAGAAATAAAGACATAAGGTAAAATATAAGCAATTTGGATAATCATCCAAATTGGGTTCTGAAGAGGTTGGCAGTGTCAGAAATTTTCCCATCACATGGTTGTGTATGTTGTCAAGAATTTCCACAAAAAAATACATGACCAGAAGTACACGATCGTGTACATCTCCAATGCCGATCGTGTACTTCTCCAACCTCGGCTCCAAGGCCGCCGGCTTTCATTTCCACGCTGCCGGTCTTCATGTCTTGTTTTGTTATTTTTACATAACTTATTGAAGTGATGTCATTTTGGGGCTTTATTGTTACGAATTGTAAACCCTAATATAAAGCTCCTAGGGTTTAGAACATATAGAATATAGAATATACAACATACATGTTTGAAAACACTTTGAGAGAATTCCTCTCTTGGTTCTTTAAAGAACTAATCTAGAACTTATAGGATTTTTCTTCCATGGCGTTCATCTTGACTTATCAATCGGTCTTTCATCCTGATTGTGGTGTCTTCATATTATACTAAGGTTCTTGTCTCGCTTATAGACAACGGGTCGCGGTTTCCACTTGAGTGTGTTTGGCATCTTAAGTAGCAAATTCCGAACGTATTGGTATTTGGTTTCGTCACACGTTGGCGTGGTTCGTATCAGTTAGGAATTCAAGCAAACCGATTTCTTATCACATGTGAGAGAAGCTCCTTCCATCTGAAGTTTTCTCATCAGAAAAACTCTCCAAAAGCTCTCAAACACTCACTCCAAAAATCGGATCAAAACAACAACACCAAAACACAACTTCATCCTCCATTGGATGCCTCCAACTTCTAAGCAACTGATGAAGCCCTAAAAAACACCCATCCAAGCCAATTTCTAGATATAATCTACACCAATTAAGAGGCCACTTAAGGATATAAAGACTCGAGAAAGATCAAAACCAAAGGATATGCCAAGGGGAAGTAAGAAAAGGGAGGTTGAAGCACTCATAAGTGATTTAATGTCCAGGACTTCCTTCTTTTCTTTCTAATATTTTCTTTTTCTTTTAATATTTTGGTTACTCAAATTAGAATAGGATTATTTTACTTTGATTTTATAAGTTTTACATGTAGATTGGAGTGTATTTAGCTTAAGATACAAGTTAGAAATGTAACCGTAACTCTAGGATGCAAATTGTGAAGGATCTACTATGAAATGTAACATGTATGATTGAGTTTTGGAGAAATGTCATAGAGATCAGTATTTGGGGTTTTGTTGTACTTCTAGACACCTATGATTGAGAGCTAAATAAGTGTATTTTTGATATGTTACATGCCTTGTTAATTGTGGAAAGATTTTGGTGACAAAGTAGAACCTCTAATAGTAGGAAAATTGGAAAGAAGTGTAAGATAGGTTCATGGATCTTCAACCGATGGCCAAACCCAATTTATCTAAAAAACTTTTCATTTCCAGAACCTAAGAAGGATGAGAAAACATTATGAAAATCTTGGAAGTAAAAATCTTGAAGGAAAATATAAAAATAATACAAAATAGGAAGAGAAAGTGCAAACTAAGGACTTGTGAAAACCAATTGAAATTCTCGGACAAAATTCTACAATTTCAAAAATGAAAAGAACCTTCACATGCCAAATAAAAGTCTTAAAAAAAATTCCAAGTGATTAGAATTACATATTTTAGGGTGTTAGATCAAATTAGTTGAAAAAGAACTCTAAACGGAGCCTAGATCAAGCACACCAAAATTGTTTTGGTCATAACATAACCTTCTAAAGATTAAACGACCAAAATGAATTTAAAAATGGAAAGAAAACTCAGAAACCTTTAAAATGACTAAAAGAAACCTTCACATGCCAAACAAAAGTCTTAAACAAATTTCCAAGTGATTAGAATTAAATCTTTGAGGGTGTTAGATCAAATTAGGTGAAAAAGAACTCCAAACAAAACCTAGATTAAGCGGACCCAAATTGTTTTAGTCATAACATAACTTTCTAAAGCTCAAATGACCAAAACGAATTCAAAAATGGAAAGAAAACTCAAAAACCTTTTAAATGACTAAAAGTACATGAAAAATAGACTTAAAATTCAAAGTTGGGAAAATTGATAAATTTACTAAGACCAATATAGGCTAATGTTTAATCATAACTTATAAAATTATTGTTGTCCTATTAGGTGACATGTCTTTTGAGGATGACCTACCACCAAACTATATGACTAAGGATGACACAGTAGGGTAAGTAAAATGCGATGACTATTGTTCCTTGTTTGTGCTCGTAGTTAGCACACTTGCATGTAAATATTAGATATATGAATTGGATTTGTTTGTGGGGTGATTAGGTTACTGATTGTGTTTGGTTGCTATAATTGATTGCCAAATTACCTTAATTAAACCTAGCTAAATGCTTATTGATTTCCCATACATTTGGAATGTAGAAATTGTGAGTGTTTATATTAAATTGTTGTGGTCACTAAATAACCAGATCTAATATTATTTGGCCCTAAATGAAATAAGTCATGCATCTTGAAATCTTGCATGTAACAAGGTTGTTGGCATCACATGGTGGTATGGAAAGGCCCTATGGAGATGTACTTAATAAGCATACCTTATCTTGACCTTTTGGAAGTAAGTGGAACCAAGAAATGTCACCTTCTGATTGAGACCTAAGAATACCTTGTTTAGGGATTCATCACTTAAGGGTAATTGAGCTTGTGGACCTTTCACAATTCATACCCCTTGTGGGCTTTGTATGTATATACGTGTTTTTAAGTCTATTGAAATATAGTATGAAAATATATAGACTTTATGACTTATCTTAAAGAGATAGCTTGCAGTCACTAGAGTCTAGAGCTAATATGTAGTTTGTGATTTCCTAACCTAGGCAATGGAGGGTGATAAATCCATGTGGTATGTGGTGCTCAATAAATGGTATATATTTTTGCATTCATGTGATTGCTCATACATAACATATGCTTAATTAAATAACTTACTTGTTACTGCTCGTCGGTTCAATAGGAGGGTATATCTCACTAAACTTTCATAGCTTACACCCCTTATAGAATTTTCTTATTGTAGGAGTAGATTTGGTTAGAGCTTAGTAGACAAATGTCAACGGTTAGTTTGGGAAGTAAGGGAATAGTGAATGATTTGAGTGGAGAGATCACAGTTATTTTTATGTCTTAGTTCATATTTTAGTTATTCAATCTTTAGTAGAGATTAAGATGTATTAAGGTTATTAACCTTTAAACTATGTTTTCACCTATGGAGTTTCGATATATTTTGCTACTCTAATTTATTATATGATAGGAATCAAAATTCTACAGGACCTATCACTAGTGCAAGAGCCAAAAGGTTATAAAATTTAGCGATGAGAGTCCTCTTTGAACAAACCAACCCCAAAAATATTTGTATACTAACTTCTTTTCTATTACTTATTTGTTCTGCATTCCAGCAGGTATACTTGTTGGTTTTTACAGGGTGATGGATAAACTCGCTAAAGCTCAGCTTGTGGGTCATTCATAGATCGACATAAACCAAAGAAGAACTGGTCTAACATATTGTTCACTTAAATTGAAGAACTAGCCACTTAAAGAACATTGTACTGGTAATTGTTGTTTTGAGGACCAGCCATTTCATTTAGCAATTGTAATTTCTTTTCTTGGAATCGGCCACCTAAGTGGCTTATTTGTAATTTTCATGTTGTTTTTACCTTAATTGGAGCAAGTATAAATACTTGCTAACTAGGGTTTAGATATAACTTTTTGACATTTTGACCAAACACTTCTTGTTGCTGTGAGAGTAAGGAGTCCTCTTGCTAATACACACACTCTTATCAATTTCTAGTAAATTGTGGCGAGTGAGGCCTGGAATATCTTATGAGTATTATCAAAATCTTCTAAGTTGCTTCCTTATTATTACTAGTGAGTAATGTCTAGTCATAATAGGTTGTTTTCCATTATTTGTTGTTCACGCAATTAAGGTTCATATTGCTTCAATTTTATAAGATTAGAGTTGCATGTTATATGTAATTTGATTGGTGTTGGAATATTTTGTAATTCATCAACTTTAGATCACGCCAATTAGGGTTCACGTGATTCTAAGCATCACGCCATTTTATGTTCCATTGAGCATTTGAGATTGATTCTTCAATTTGGTAGTGTTCATGTGCTTGGATTCACTTTTAAGCACATCATAATTTGGTATCAGAGCAATTTGTTTTATGCAAATTAGGGTCACGTGGCAATTGGAATCACATCATTTGTGGAATTTGTTTAATTGATTCTACAATTGCAATTGTGTACATGTGCTTTAGATTTTTTAAGCACATCATTATATGTCTCTAAATTTTCTTAAAAACACTAAACCTTGATCGAAAATTTGGATATGAGTATGCTTTTTATGTTGTAAGGCAACCCTTAGATAGTAAAGGGGTTATCCTTAGGTTTTTGCAAAATGTGTAGTGGAAACTATATGCCCTAAATGCCTATGTGGCATGACACATGTCGTCTCATAGGTCATGCTTGGTTGACACTTGATATATGCTTGGTTCCTAACTTAGCTTTGTTTAGGATTGTTATGCACAATCTTAACAATTTTCCTTGCTTATTGCTCAATATCCTCAATATAGAAATAGAATCTACATTGTAAGATCCTATCACTAGTGAACATCATTTGCATTAAATAGCATATATGCATTTTAGGCTATGCACTAGGCTTTGCTATATTGTGAAGTGATAAATTGTATTGCTTCTGTGCAAGTGCTACTCACTTTACTTATAAGCTAAGGGGATAAGTGTTTTATCCTTAAGTGTAGAAGAGGGTAGATGGGTGACATTACAACAAAGAGGTACTATTGTTTATGTAGAAGAAGGAGAAAAAAGTTAAATATATTTGTTAAATTCTCCGTAATATATTTTGATAATAACAAATATTAAGTGCACTTATATATTTAATTATTGATTATGTTTGGAAACATAGAAAGTTATTTATAAACTAATAGCTTGTATTTAGCTCTTCTAATAAGCTATATAGGATAAAAATTTGCTATGCTAAGAATATTATAACCATAATGTGCTAGGTTATTAAAATCCGACACGTGGCATGTAATCTTTTATGACTAGTTTTTTATTTTCTCTACATGTCTCCATCCTTAAATTGAATTCTATACACGGTGGATTTCTACAGGTTGGTACAACATGATTACAATATCCTTGGCATAGCAAATTTACATCTATCTCTATAAATCTACAATAATGGAATTAATTTCTTGTGAAACTTATTTTAGTTTACATTATATTGGTTTTAGTTTAATTATGATGTTTAGGGGTGTTTCTAATTGATCTAGGGATAGAAACTAGGTTAAAGGAGTGATCATGACAAAATTTATGTGAGACAAAGAGGATGTCTCTTAGTTTGGTTGTGGGGGAGGATATGCAAATAGGGCCTAAAATGGTCAACTACCGATGTGCCTTAATTTGACAAAAGCATATACACACAACAATTGAAGTAAGTCTGGTCAACTCCTCCACAAGTGGCGTGAACCCAAATCCATTTTGAATTCAATTTGTAAATCAAATAACCTTAATCACCGAATGATGAGGTGCTTAATAGGATCAAGCACACAACATAAGATCAAATGGAAATCCAATCACCAAGACTATTGACAATGGCGTGAATCCTTTATGCAAAGACTTCCATGCAAATTAGCAAATTCCACTAGCAATTGAATAATTACAATCAAAAATACAATGTAGGATCTAATTCCACTAAATTGCAAGCAATCCAATGATAGAAATGACCCTAAAATTGACGTGATAACCAAGAACAAATAGGACACAATCCAAATCATAACTAGATATGATACACTAGCATGAAATGGAATCAACTAAGGAATTGATATTACTCACAAATTCTTAAGTTGCTACTCGCCACAATCCTTGAAGACTTGACAAGAATCTTATCAAAATTTAGAGTATGAACCTTAATTCTCACGAAAATAGGCAGCACTTTTGTTTTCTTCCCAATTCACCTCCAAACCCTACTTAAGCAAGTATTTATACTTGCTCCCCTTAGGGTTAAAATGGCTAAACAATTACATCTATGCCACTAAAGGTGGTTGGTCCTAAATCCCTCAATTACAACCAAATAAAATGTCTCAAAAGCTTACAAAATAAATGGTTAAAAAATAAATTACATGTATAAAAGATAATAATCTTCAAAGAGTCGGTTCGTCGAATCAAGGTTGATCACAACTGGCCATGGGATGAGAATCCGATGATGTCCCTAATTTAACCAATAGTGCAGTTCATGTGGCATCTCGTGAAGAACGATCATTGTACCTACTAAATTACCATTCAAACTTTATTAGATAAAGAAAAGAAATGTATGCATGCAAGTGATTTGGATCATCATCCAAATCAAGTTCCCTGATCATCAAGATCACTGGGTAAATTCCCATTAACTACTTTAGGTCAAAAAGCTTGAATATGATTCATTTTGCTAATCCAGTGGACCATATTCCCAAAATAACTAGCTAAAGGGCTACATTGATAAACTAATTTGAACCGAAAAACTTGGATTAAGTAAGTCTTTCCTCTTTTATGTTGTTTTGCCTAAATTAAGGCTTAGGGGCTTTGATTTAGGAAATTATAGGTTTGTTTGAACAATATTAAGGTTGAGAAAACCAATCAATTTTTTATTATAATTCTTTTTATAAATTTATGCCTTAATTACTAATGCATGATTTTCATTCAAAGAAGTTCAAAGGATCAATCATTAACTTAAGGAACTCCTAATCTCATATCGAAGATTAAATTTACAAATTTAACTAAAAATCTATTTAATTCTTTCTTAGAAATTGAGACTATATTATAATTCTAGTGTTATTTTTCTTTCTTTTTTATTTTGGTTCTTGGATTTTGGCACGGATATTAACGGGGTTTAATATTTGATTTGATTTTAGGGATTAAGCCTTTAGGTTGGATTTCCAAGATTTAGCTTCTTAATTAATTTTTGAAGTTTTGATTGTTTTATTAAATTCAGAATTTAAAGATTAAGGGTTTGATCTTTTTTTTCGGGGGATGAGAATTAGATTCTTATACTTTGTGTTTACTAGAATTAAAGTTGAAATATATGAATTTTGGTTTGAGGACTTGTAGTCAGGTGTGGCCATGGATTACAAGCTTGATTTTAGTATGGATTTGAAATATGAAGGAATGTTAAGTTATCTTAATTTGGATATAAGTTTTCTATGTCCTAGAAGTTGAAATATGAAATTACAAGGAGGGTTATAGTGTTCTAACCTTTATTCTACAGTGGCCTTAAGATGGTTTTTCCTTCTTTCATTTTATAACAAGTGATTTTTTTATTAGAGTAAGTTATGAGAAAGGTCCTATTCATAGAGTTCATGATAATTCAAAATGTCCCCATGTTATGACGGGTTTTAAATGACATTTAAAGCTCCTCATTAGTTGTTTTATCAAAGGTCATCGATTAATTTATATTTCTTTTATTACAGGTCATTATCATATTATTGTTTTCTTTATTAAAGGTCGTAAAGTCTTCTCTATTTGGAAGTCCAAGAAAAAAAAGTCTTCATCTTCAACCGATTTAATGAAGAATCTCATTAGATTTCCCTTTAGGATTCGCATTTATTTTAAATTTGCGCTTACCCGTTATATATATACTGTTATAATTATGAATCTTGTGGTATTTCAGAATAAATCGGAGTCTATTACTTACTTTTCAAGGAACCATTACGAATTTGTATTCCATCCTCAGCACTTTTTCTTACGAAAACAAAAAGATAAGAAATAAGGGGCGGTAATTTAATAATAGTCCGCCAATTCTAAGTTGAACTAGCTGCTGTATGGACAGGTATGATAGCACATAATCCTTTATTTCCATGCCCAGAAGGAAAACGTCAATTACCTGATAAGTTTGGAGTGTACTTTAGACTTTAGTGGGCACAAGCCAAACCCACAGCATGCAAATGAGTGTATTCATGACTCAATAGTCAATTTTGGTTCTCATCCAATATATGCAAAACCGCAGACCACGGCTTGACATGTGCTATACATAAAGGCTAATACTTTAATGTTTAAAATCTAATCCTAGAATAATAAGGTATATAGGTTTAAACTTAATGGAAAACACAACAAGAGAAAATATATTACTTCCCTTAAGAAGCACTTAGGAAAACATAATCTTGGAATATTTTACTCAATATGAATAGTTATCTATCCTTTTCTAACCCGTTTTGTAGAAGATAAAGCTTAACATACACTATATCTCATACTCCACTTTAAGTGAAACCTTACCTTTTAAACCCCATTTTTCTTATGCCCTTTTCATCACCAGGGTCATTTCAAATTGCCTTTCAAAAATTTATGATTGGATGTCTGAATTCTGATATAAACCCACAAACGTGAACCATTCGATATTGACATAAAGTTGGTGGGTTGGAAAGCTTAAGCAGCTATCTTCAATCTGACCACCACCACCACCACACTGGATAGAAGAAATCTAGAAAATGGTACGGCGCTACTGTTATTGATGATCTGTGGGCTCAGTGGGAGGATCCACTTGCTAAATCAATTATCAAATGTTCAATTATTAAAAAGATTGTACTAAAAGGAATCATGTAATACAATGGTAGCACATGATGGATATAGAACTTGAGTCTGTGGTGGCAGATACCAAATCCATGTGTCTTGTTTTTTTCATCAGATAAGCGACAAAAAAGTCATGGCGGATTGTTGATTGTTGAACTCTTTAATCAATACACACCAAAAGAAATCAAGCATATCATTAATCAATAAACATTTCTTCTGCTACAGGAATGAATTTTCTCTTCCTCTTTAGATTGGATGAATCCCGTCAGATTTATCCTTGTAATTCATTTAGTTTAATAGAGTGGAATAAGGATGAAAAGGAATGATAATTATTTAGTGTTATTTTATTTCATAAATGAGGATATTTTTGGAATGAATATTACATTATATGTAGAATAGTAATTCTTTATTTATTATGTATTATATATAATATGTATTGCTTATGGTATATTCATGGCAAAGCGAGCAAAAATATTTTACAAATAATAAAAATCAAATGATAATTCTATTTTAGTAAACCAAACAAAATATTAATATGTTGTTAAACACTTACCAAAGGAAAAGGGGAAAAATTCGCAAGTAAAATGATTGAAAATCTTTTGGTGATTATATTATTCTTTCAAAATTGAGTTGCACCATATTTTCACACATACATACATACATATATATATATATATATATATATATATATGATGTCCCAATGGCATTTCCATGAATCACAATCAAAATTGGCAACACTAAAAAAAATCATAATTTGTCTCGTTTGCCCTAAGTGTTTGGTTGTGATTGGTGAGAGTATAATTGAAATTTCATTTTAAGGATAGCAAATATCCGTTCTTTTTGCATTGTTGTTCAAAATGGGCATAAAGACAAGTCTTATCAAAACAAAATAGATTGAGTTAGAACCAAAAAAGTTAATTTTCTTCTATCTTGTGTAGTTTCACTTTTCCCCAAAGTGTACTCTAATATGCGTTTTCCTTTAAAGCGATTTTAAGATTAGCAAGTGCACGAGGTTGATATGCGATAAAAAGTGGTAAGACTAGATTGTTGCCAAAAGGATTGTTATATTAGCTCCCAACTATATTAATGCTACTTATATTTAGGTAATTGAAATGTTTCCATTTTGAAATTTAATTCTAATCTTAATTTAAATAAGGATACTACCAACACCTAATAGATAAAATTAATGAACCAATAGTTGGCATAGTGGCACATTGATGTTCATGATTACGTTATTAGAGTAAAAAATATTTAAATAGTTGATCCTTAATTTGTTTAAACTATTGACCTTGACCTCCTTTTGAGTTTTCAAAGTTTAAGTCTCATGATCTCCTCTTTTCATGGTGTAAATTGCTTTAATTAATTAATTGAGTATTTCTATTATGAGACAAGATTATTTAATTGAGTAGATGATTTATGTTCTAAACCTTAATCAAATTACAATGCATCTTTCCATCCCTAACCTATAGTCTAAATTAGATTGCTATGGAATTGGTTAAATTAAATTCTTTCAATCATAACCAGATCATACATAAGTTCTATATTCATAAAATATATGCTTGATGAACCAAAAGATCAAGATCATAAAGGGTAAATTGCATGTGCTACTTTGAAAACTTTCAAAATTGAACAGACCCCTTGTTTTTTTTTTTTTTTTCAAAAGTTATACCGTTGAAATAAGTATATGCCTCATTTTCTTTACTAATTAGATTACATAGTTGATTGTAGATGATTTATTTGTATATTTAATTAATTAAATTAACTAAATTAATAGATAACTAAAAAAAGTAGAAAAACAAAAGCAAAATATACAAAAAAAGGAAAAAAGAAAAGATAGAAAATTAAAAAATAAATAAATGAGTGCTTCACAATGGCTTGAACAACTTTTCCCTTTTTTATTTTCTAGTTTTTTTTTTAAATTTCCTACCTTTTTTAGTATATTTTGTACCCTTTCTTTCTTTCTTTCTTTTTTTTTCATTTTCTACATTTTTTCTTGTTTTTAGTTATTTTTTAATCTTAGTTAATTTAATTAATTAAATATATGAATAAATCATTTAGCAATCACGCATTTTAGCTCACTTTACATATAGTAATCTAGTTAGCAAAGAAAATAGAGCCCACACATATTTCAAGGGTGCTAAATCCCAACATGATAAAGGTTATAGTAGTTATAATAACCTTTTATTTTATATATATATATATATTTTGTATGGATATTGCACTTGATCACTCTTTATTTTGATTTTAGAACCTTGAAATATGATTTAAGATTTAATAGAAGAATTATATGAAATTTGAAGGAAAAAAATATCAAATTAACAAGATTAGAAGTCCAAAGACAGTGGAGAAGCACGGTCGTGACAAATCGCTCAAAGCAACCATGTCTAACCATGAAAGAGCAATCATGCAAAGGATGTGTAAGCAATCGTGCAATGTCAAAACGAGCACAAACATGTCGATGCAAGTAGGCGTGTCAAAGGTAAAACTGCACTGAATTGAACATGGGCAATGGTATGCCCATGTTGAGATCGTGTCGCCCAAGCTAATGGTTATATTAAAGACAAAATCACTATGGAAAATAGAAGATTAGGATAGAGATTAGAATAGAAGATTAGAAGAGTATTAGGGATTTTTAGTTTTAAGTTTTAATACTTTTTCTTATGCATTTTTTTTATATTTCTAATAATAGATTCAATATATTACTAACTTAAACTTTCCTTAGTATTCAGGTATGATGAACCCTATAATGAATATGCATTTTTTTTATTTATTATTCAATAAGTTATTTATCATTCTTGTGATCCAATTACATGTTCTTCATTGCTTTGAATTTACTATTACCGACATATTAGTTGACGTTTGATTTATAAAAATCGAAAGATTCTATATTAGAATAGATCTAGCATAATTAGAAGGAGTTGCACACAATCCTAAAGATAACATGACATAAATCTTTTGGATTATGGTCAAACCTAATAATGGAGTTTATAGGTCGAATGTAATGCAATTTTAGGGATTTTAATTAGGATGAGGTTCCAATTAATCAATCTTGAATTAGGAATTAGTAGATCGAGAGAGCTATTAATTCAATCTAGAAATTCCCACGATCTAAGAATACATTAATGAAATTGAATAATAATTAGTTAATTGCATTAGTAGTTCTAGGGGAATTCAACATTCGAGTACACTGTTAATAAATATTGCTTTCCTTAGTTTATTAGTTGTTGATTTTATTCACTCTACTTAGTTTGCAAATTAGATAATAAGAAAAAGGGCAATTACTAGTAATCATAATCCCTATGGGATCGATACTCGATATCTATATCCACTATATTATATAATTGATAGGTGCACTTGCCTATAGGTCTAAGGTAGTAGGGTAGGCTGATATTGCAACATTTGAAAAAACAAGCGGTTTATGCAATTTGGAAAATTTTTAGGTTGGTTCGCAGAGTTTATCTAAACATAAATATCTAAGTATTTAGTATGAAAGTACCATAATCCATCAAATTCAATATTTTAAACAAAGACAATTTTATAGTGTAGTCACTCAAAAGTGATGATGTGATATAGTTACATTTTACTATTAATGACCCTTACTTTTATTGTAATGAGGGTGATTTACTGTTAAAAAAAAAACTACTTACAAGTCCTATGACAATCTTTTACTATTAATGAGCTTTATTTTTACTGTAATTGGGTAGATTTTACTATAGTTGAAGTATAGTTACTTTTGAGTGATTGCATTGTAAAATTCTCCTATAAACAAATTTTTAATTCATGATTGTTATAAGATCAAAATCTACAAGTAACAAAGACAAGCACAGGGAATTGAAATCTTAATCTTGATAGTGTTTGATGGGGTCATGAGTACCTTATTGATGTTTTGTAAACTTAAGTAAAACATGAACTTATTGATTGATATTTAATATCTACATAATGTATGTGTTTCAATTTTTGCTTGATCATGCATATATGTTTGCTGGTTATACGTATTAGGCATTAGCTCACCCTTTAGGAATATTTTTTTAAATGTAGGTACAAAAGGAAAAGTTACCCATGGAGAGGATCTAGGAGTGAATATATAAGAGAGGGAAGATGAAGGTTTGTATTATTATGATGGTGATTAAGTGGAGATAGGAAATTGAGTTCTCTAGTTGTAATAATGATTATTTTCTTTGGAAGATAATTGATTAGTGAATTCTATATGTTAAATTGTTTTAGATTTTAGCTATGAATGATTTGTTAAGATTTGTTTCAAAAGTTTGAAGAGTGGATTGGGTTGTACTTGTAATATGTTGAAAGTATGGGATTTATTAAATTGATGAATGTTAGGTATTACAGGTTACAAGTTTTAATGGAATCAATGTAGAGTTAAGAGTCCTAATTTGTCTTTGTTTGATAACGACACATGGTAAGTCGTAGCCCCCTTGAGTTCTAAGGTGTTACAGCTTAGATGGTATCAGAGCTTGGTAAAATTAGGTTTAATAATCCTTTAGAGCTTAGGTTTGTTGATCCTTAGAAATTAGGTGATGATTAATAGGTATAGGATTCAAACAATAGAAAATAAGCTATGAAGAGAGGGTGAAATTATGGGATGATTATTTTATTCAGTAATTTATTTTACTATATTATTATTTTAATTGCCATTCTTTTAATTTCTAAGTTATTCATATATACGTATACAATTATGTGTAGAGGTATATATGTATATATCGATACATAATGGCACTAACATTAAATTGACACTAACTTTTAAGTCTATCCAATTTTCTCTTCTCAAACATAATGCCTCTAAGAAGAATCACCAGATTAAGCTCAAGAAGGGGTACTAGATGTGGTAACCCAAACGAGGAGAATATTTAGGGTCAGTAGCCATAAGGGGGATAAGTTTAGATGGTTGAACAAACCACTCAACTTCTACAGGCTGTGAAAAACTTAGTGGGGTTGTTGACATAGTAACATTAAGTCTACGATATCCCACATAATAGAAATGCAAATGAACCAATCAACTTTGATAGGTTCATTAGGGTGGCAAAGGAGTTGAACCTTAAGATGGATGCCCTAATGAAGGCTAAGGATTGGGTACAGGAGATTGAAAAGACACTTGTTGTTTTTTAGATACCTTAATTTATTAAAAGTGAATTCTAGCTAGAGTAGGTGGTTTTCTTGGTTTATGTAGTTAACAAAGATGGAATATCTATAGACCTAGAAAAGGTAAGAGTTGTAGTGGAATGGCATAGACAAAAGATAGTAATAGATATAAGAAGCTTCCTAGATCTAGCAAGCTACTATAAAAGGTTTGTTGAGGGATTCTCTAAGATAGCAACTCCTTTCACCAAGTTGACACAGAAGAATGTGAAGTTTGAGTGGGATGATAGATGTGAAGCTAGTTTCCAAACACTCAAAGAGAAGCTTGTGTCAGTAATAATTTTATCATTACTGATGAGATCCATAATGAGAGTCAAGTCGGAAGAAGGAATGTGGATCCTCTTGAAGTGTCGCTTGGACCGATCACAAGAAATCGAGCGAAACGATTCAAGGAAGCACTTAACGGGTTAATAAAGGATGTCCATGAAGCCGGAAAGGATTGGAGCAATCATGAAGTTGGAACGGATTGGAACAACCATAGGAAGACCCTTGCTCTTGTACAAGTCATACCGGATATGGGGTGAAGAGGGCGTGTATTTACAAGGCACGGCCGTGTAGGAATCTCAAAGTTACACAAAATCATACACGGTCATATACACGGCCAAAGGCACGGCCGTGTATGGAGTCAAGAAAATCCACAGAAAGATACACGACCAAAAGTACACGGTCGTGTATGTTGCCAGAATTTGCATAGAAAAGTACACTGCCAAAGTACACGGTTATGTACACGGCCGTGTATCCCCTACCGGCCAACATGTTCTGTTTTGTTATTTTTACGCACTTATTGAAGTGACGTCGTCGAGGGCTTGTATTTTCACGAATTGTAACCCTAGTATAAAAGCTCCTAGGGTTTAGAATATAAGATACATCATAGAACATTAACAACACTTTTTGAGAGGCTCCTCTCTTGGTTCTTCAAGAACTAACTAGAACTTATCAGATTAATTTCTGTGGCGTTTATCCCGACTTATCAATCGGTCTTTCATCCCGATTGTGGCATCTTCATATTATACCAAGATTCTTGTCTCGCTTATAGACAACGGGTCGCAGTTTCCACTTGAGGGTGTTTTTGCATCTTAGGTAACGAATTTCGAACGTATTGGTATTGGGTTTCGTCACACGTTGGCGTGGTTCGTATTAGTTAGGAATCCGATCAAACCGATCTCGCATCAGTTTGGTATCAGAGCTGAGGTTTGTCAAAACATCAAGTTCGGTTTGAGGAAGGTAACATCAAAACCCTAACTCCAACCGTTCATATCAATTATTGTATTCAATTCCATACTATTAATTGTCTATTGAAAGTGTAGTACCTACTATTCGATTTGTTACAAAAAAAAAAGGAAGAATCACAACACAAAAAAAAAAAGAGAAACGTGATCAAGAGCAAAAAAAAAAAGAGAAACGTGATCAAGAGCAAAAAAAAAAAAAAAATTCGGATAGAAAAAAAGAGAAAAAATTTACGAACCCTAGAGTTGATTTTTGAATTCTATGGAAGGGAATTGGTGTAGTTTGGGTTAGTTCCAAGAGAATTGAGGAGAGGGATTAGCGAGTTGATATCATCATTGTTTGTGAGAATACACGAGTGACTGTGTGATATCATCATTTGAGCGAAACACGTAAGTGAGTGTATCGTGAGGTTTAATCATATATATATATTTGTGTTAGTACTAATCCTTTTCTATAGGAACAATGTCAAGACAACATTCTCTTGAAGGTGAGAGGGCAAGGTTTGATGCTAGGTTAGTAATTGAGGCGTTGAGGGGTGAGATGAAGAGAGTGTTTCAGGAGGGAATGGAACAAATTCATGAGACGGTAGAGCAAAGACTAGAACAATCTACAAACGTCTTCCAAGGGCGTAAAAGGGAGAGTCGTTCTAGAAGAGTACCAAGGGGTAGAGATGAAATGTTGGAAGATGAAGTTGATGAGCCTTCTGTCGGGAGTTATAGAGGTTATAGTGGTCAGAATAGAGGAACTAGGGATTGGGAAGATAGAGAAGATAGGAATAGAGAGGATGATCAATTGAGTAGCATAAAGATGAAGATTCCTCCTTTCTAAGGGAAGAATGATCCCGAGGCGTACTTAGAGTGGGAGAAGAAGGTGGAAATGGTGTTTGATTGTCATAACTATAGTGGGAGAAAGAAAGTGAAGCTTGCTGCCATTGAGTTTTCGGATTATGCTATAGTGTGGTGGGATCAATTAATGTTGAATAGAAGAAGGAATGGCGAGCCACGTATTGAGTCTTGGGAAGAGATGAAAAGGGTGATGAAGAAGCAGTTTGTGCCTGCGTATTACTATCGTGAATTGCACAATAAGTTGCAAACTCTGAGGCAGGGAAGCCGAAGTGTGGATGGGTATTTCAAGGAGATGGAAGTAACAATGATTAGGGCGAATGTAGAGGAGGATAGAGAGGCTACCATGGCTAGGTTCCTTACGGGATTGAATAGAGAGATTCAAAATGTTGTTGAATTGCAGTATTATGTAGAATTGGAGGATATGGTTCACATGGCTATAAAGGTTGAGAACCAGCACAAGAGGAAAGGTAGTAGTAATGCACGGTTTCAACAGGGTAATGGTTCATCCACTTGGAAGACTAACCAATGGAAGAAGGAAGAAAAGCCTTTACCCACCAAACCAAAAGGGGAGCTGAGGCAAGCAGGTTCTACTCTGGGTAACCAAGGTAACCTCGATTCTTCTACTTCTAGAAATCGTGACATTAGATGTTTTAAATGCCAAGGTAGAGGCCATATTGCTAGTCAATGTCCAAATAGGCGTGTTATGATTTTGCGTGATGATGGTGAGTATGAGACTGAGGGGGATAGTGAGGAAGATGATATGCCTCCATTAGAGGATGCTAGTGATGATGAGGAGCCTGCAGTAGGGAAGTTAGTGGCGGTAGTGTAGCGAGCTTTGAATGTGCAGGTGAAGTAAGAAGAGGAGGTGCAAAAGGAGAATATATTTCATACTAGATGTTATCTAGGAGATCATATTTGCAGTTTAATCATTGATGGAGGAAATTGCACCAATGTAGTGAGCAATTTTATTTTTGAGAGGCTGGGGCTCAAAACTGTTAGACACCCTAGTCCATATAAATTGCAGTGGTTAAATGATAGTGGTGAGACTAAGGTGAGTAAGCAAGCCTTGATTGGTTTTCGCATTGGTAGGTATGAGGATGAGGTGTTATGTGATGTAGTGCCAATGCAAGCATGTCATGTGTGGTTAAGGAGGCCATGGCAATTTGATAGGAAGGTTGTTCATGATGGCTTTTCTAACAAGTATACGCTTGTTCACCAAGGGAAAGGCTTTAATCTTAAACCGTTAACACCTAATCAAGTGTATGAGGATCAGTTGCAGCTACAACAGTCTTTTGCAAAACATAAGGTGAGTGAAAAGCAGAGGGAGAGTGAGAGAGCAAAAGACAATGAGAAAGAAAAGGAATACAAAAGTCAATATCAAAAGGAAAAAGAGAGGAAGGCTGGAAAGAGTGTAAGAGACCAAGTTGAGGGGGAATCAACTTTGGTGGTGAGTGAAGAGGAGATGGCAGCCTTGCAAAAGGAGAGTTGTGTGGCAAGAGCGAGTGTAGTGAGGAGAGTGTTAGTGATGAAGCAACCTATGTTGTTGCTGGTTTTTAAAGAAACATGTTTGACTACTAACGAACTATCTAACTCTTTGCCTAGTGTGGTTGTGTCTCTTGTGCAGGACTTTGAAGATGTCTTCCCTGAGGAGATTCCAAAGGGATTAACACCTGTTCGTGGTATTGAGCACCAGATTGACCTTGTACCTGGAGCATCGATTCCAAACAAGCCAGCTTATAGGAGCAATCCGGAGGAGACAATGGAACTCCAAAGGCAGGTCGATGAATTAATGGTGAAGGGGTACGTGAGAGAAAGCATGAGTCCATGTGCAGTGCCTGTGATTTTAGTGCCTAAGAAGGATGGGTCATGGAGAATGTGTGTTGACTGTCACGCCATCAACAACATCACGGTAAAGTATCGTCATCCCATTCCTCGCTTAGATGATATGTTAGATGAGTTACATGGGCCTAGTGTCTTTTCCAAAATTGATCTGAAAAGTGGATACCACCAAATTAGAATGAAAGAAGGTGATGAATGGAAAACTGCATTCAAAACAAAATATGGATTGTATGAGTGGTTAGTAATGCCTTTCGGTTTAACTAATGCACCTAGTACTTTTATGAGATTTATGAACCATGTTTTGAGGACTTTTATTGGAAAATTTGTGGTTGTCTATTTTGATAATATCCTCATTTACAACAAGAGTTTGGAAGATCATATATCTCACTTGAGGGATGTTTTAGAAGTGCTTCGAAAGGAACAATTATATGCTAACCTCAAGAAGTGCACTTTTTGCACAGACAAACTTGTGTTTCTTGGCTTTGTTGTTAGTGCACAGGGAATATAGGTTGATGAAGAAAAGATTCGTGCGATCCAAGAATGGCCTAGTCCAACTACTGTAAGTCATGTGCGGAGTTTCCATGGACTAGCGAGCTTTTATAGGAGATTTGTGAAGGATTTCAGCACCATTGCAGCACCACTTACTGAGGTAATTAAGAAGAACATGGGGTTCAGATGGGAAGAGCAACAAGAGAAGGCCTTTCAGATGCTTAAAAATAAGCTGACTCAGGCGCCATTACTTACTTTACCTAACTTTACTAAAACGTTTGAAATTGAGTGTGATGCTTCAGGACTAGGTATTAGAGTAGTGCTTATGCAGGAGAGAAGACCGATTGCATTCTTTAGCGAGAAGCTAAGTGGGGCAACCTTGAACTACCCTACTTACGATAAGGAGTTATATGCATTGGTTCGAGCTCTGGAGACTAAACAACACTACCTTTGGCCAAAAGAGTTCGTGATCCACACTGATCATGAATCCTTGAAGTACTTGAAGGGGCAACACAAGCTGAACAAAAGGCATGCTCGTTGGGTGGAGTTCATCGAAACATTTCCATATGTCATCCACTACAAGCAAGGTAAAGAGAATGTCGTTGCTGATGCACTTTCTAGGAGGTATACTCTTATCTCTACTCTTAGTTCTAGACTGCTTGGTTTTGAGCACATTAAGGAATTATATGCTGCTGATCGAGATTTTTGTGAGGAGTATGTGCATTGTGAGAAGTGTAGGCATGGTAAATTTTATAAGCATGAAGGATTCTTGTTTAGGGAGAATAAACTATGCATTCCAAATTGTTCTTTAAGAGAATTATTAGTGAGGGAGTCTCATAGAGGAGGTTTAATGGGACACTTTGGAGTAGCTAAAACCTTAGGGGTATTGCAGGAACACTTCTATTGGCCTCACATGAAACGAGAAGTTGAGAGGATTTGTGAGTGATGTGTCACGTGTAAGCAAGCAAAATCTAGAGTCCAACCTCAAGGGTTTGACACCCCACTTCCCATTCCTCATGAGCCGTGGGTAGCTATTTCCATGGACTTTATGTTAGGATTACCCAGGTCTAGACATGGTCGAAATTCTATCTTTGTAGTTGTGGATAGATTCTCTAAGATGGCACATTTCATTCCTTGTCACAAAACGAATGATGCTTGTAATATTGCTAATTTATTCTTTAGGGAAGTTGTGAGATTGCATGGTATGCTTAGAACAATCGTATCTGATAGAGATGCTAAGTTCTTGAGCTACTTCTGGAAGACCTTGTGGGCTATGTTAGGAACTAAGTTATTGTTTTCTACTACTTGTCATCCACAGACTGATGGTCAAACTGAGGTAGTGAATCAAACTTTATCTACTTTGTTGATGGCTGTAATTAAAAAGAATATTAAAAGTTGGGAGGATTGTTTGCCGCATGTTGAATTTGCCTATAACCGTACAGTGCATTCTGCTACTAAATTTACTCCTTTTGAAATTGTGTTTGGTTTTAATCCACTAACTCCTTTGGATTTATCACCTTTGCCTATTTCTGAGTATGTTAATCTAGATGGCAAGAAGAAAGCCAAATTTGTTAAACAGATCCATGAGAAGGCAAGGCTGAACATTGAGCGACGAACAGAGCAGTATGTGAAACAAGTCAACAAGGGTCGTCGACAAGTTGTTTTTGAACCTGGAGATTAGGTTTGGGTTAACATGCACAAAGAGCGGTTTCCCGTGCAGCGTCGATCTAAACTACTTCCTAGAGGCGATGGACCATTTCAAATTCTTGAGCGCATCAACGATAATGCATATAAGATAGATTTTCCTGGTGAGTATCAAGTAAGTGCCACATTTAATGTTACTGACCTGAGTCCTTTTGATGTAGGTGATGATTTGAGGACAAATCCTTTTCAAGAGGAGGGGAATGATGAGATCCATAATGAGATTCAAGCCAGAAGAAGGAATGTGGATCCTCTTGAAGTGCCGCTTGGACCGATCACAAGAAATCGAGCGAAACGATTCAAGGAAGCACTTAACGGGTTGATAAAGGATATCCATGAAGTCGAAAAGGATTGGAGCAATCATGAAGTTGGAACGGATTGGAACAACCATGGGAAGATCCTTGCTCTTGTATAAGTCATACCGGATACGGGGTGAAGAGGGCGTGTATTTACAAGGCACGGCCGTGTATGGAGTCAAGAAAATCCACAGAAAGATACACGACCAGAAGTACACGGTCTTGTATGTTGCCAGAATTTGCACAGAAAAGTACACAGTCGTATATACGGCCGTTTATCCCCTACCGGCTAACATGTTTTGTTTTGTTATTTTTACGCACTTATTGAAGTGACGTCATTTTGGGCTTGTATTTTCATGAATTATAACCCTAGTATAAAAGCTCCTAGGGTTTAGAACATAAGATACATCATAGAACATTAACATCACTTTTTGAGAGGCTTCGCTCTTGGTTCTCCAAGAACTAACTAGAACTTATCGGATTAATTTCCGTGGCGTTCATCCCGACTTATCAATCGGTCTTTCATCACGATTGTGGTGTCTTCATATTATACCAAGGTTCTTGTCTCGCTTATAGACAACGGGTCGTGATTTCCACTTGAGGGTGTTTTTGCATCTTAGGTAACGAATTCTGAACATATTGGTATTGGGTTTCGTCATACGTTGGCGTGGTTCGTATCAGTTAGGAATCCAATCAAACCGATCTCACATCAATTACCCAAGTGTAGGTAGGAATTCACTATTTATAGTGATGCTTCAGTCCAAGGGTTAGAATGTGTATTAATGTAAGATAGCCAAGTGATAACATATGTATCTCGCCAACTGAAACCATATGAGAAGAATTACCCAACTCATGACTTGGAGTTGGCGTTAGTGGTATTTGCCTTAAAGCTATGGAGACAATATTTGTATGGAGAGAGATGTAGGATTTTCATAGATCACAGGAGCCTAAAATACTTCTTCACATAGAAAGAGCTGGCCAAGAGATAGATGGTTGGAATTAATCAAGGACTATGACTTGGAAATCTAGTAACATTGATAAAGGCATATTTTACTCATAATTCATTAAGCAATTTGTAAGTATTCATTATTAATTTTAGAGAAATCACAAGGAAATGGTACTTACTCATGTTTATTTTTACATTTCAGATGTTGGAGGACTTTGAGTTCAAAGCTTAATCAATTTGGAGAGATTGCAT
Organism: Laguncularia racemosa; assembly: GCA_037954665.1. Lineage (NCBI taxonomy): Eukaryota > Viridiplantae > Streptophyta > Magnoliopsida > Myrtales > Combretaceae > Laguncularia > Laguncularia racemosa. The sequence continues at coordinate 147,754 of JBBMOL010000554.1, forward strand.
ACAAATTTAAGCATGAAAAGATTGAAGGATGGCAAAGGAAAAATCAAAGCCGCTGGCCTTTATGGCCGGCTTTCCATGCAACATCGTCGGCCTTTATGGCCAGCTTAAATGAAGGCTGCCGGCTTTGAGCCGGCCTTGGGCCGGTCTTGTTTTAATTGCATCTCCTCGCCTCCCCTTGCATATATATAGGTCCTAGGTCGATTTGTGGGGGATCTTTGGTCAATGTTTCTTGTTCTTAAAGTAGTTTTAACCTAGTTTTAAGGGAGAATTGTGGAGATCAAATCTTGGAGAAAACTTTGTGATCTTGGTGGAGATTATCATCCTTTGTGAAGCATTTGTGGAGTTCCTTGCAATTAAGGTTTTATTTGTATTGTTGAATTGGTGATTTCTGAACTTTATCTCTTATATGCAATTAAAGTATTTGATCCAACTATTGAATATGATTTCTTTTGCATGAATCTCCTTGAATCATAATCATGTCTTTATCTCCATGAATTGCTAAGTCTTTTCCTTGGGAAATTGGATGAAACCCTAGAATGTTAAAAGAATAATTGTAGCCATGTTATATGATTAGGAATTATTAGGATTATTCATGATTGCAATTCCTTTGATTTCAATTATAATTGGTCTTTGATTATAATTGTTAGAAATCCTTTTGATACAGGAGTTGATTAGGATTTGTTAGGAATTCTTAATTAGACTGATTGTCAATATGGGAGTTGCGATAATTGGTTTAATTAGAGTTTATGGAGGGCGCAATGCAATGTTTCTTGTTAATTAATCACTAAGGGATTAGGGTTAATTGATTTAGGGCATTAGTTGTTTGTAGCATTGGGAGGTGTATGAACATAATTTTGATTCCTTGGTTAATTGGAGATGTGGAAGCTGACTAATTGATTTAAGGTTAACTTCTCTAAAAAGGATTTTTTTAACTCACTTGAATAACCTTATAACCACTAGTTGATATAACATGGTAGCAGTTTGATTAACGAATCAAGGGTGAATTCTAATTTCCCTCGTTCATAATTGATAGATTCTTCATAAAATTCTCCTTGTTTGCTTTAAGTTAAATTTTTTAGCTTAAACATTTCAAAACCCCTTTTTAATCACCTAGATATTGATAAGAATTGCCATAGGTCTAGTACTCTATTGGTTCTTCGAGGGATCGACAACCTTACTTTTCACCACTCTATTACTTGGTACGACCAGTGCACTTGCTGCTATTGTGCTTTTATTTTATATACATTCTGAGCGTATCAAGTTTTTGGCGCCCCAACCGGGGAACTAATAGATATTAGATTTCGTAGTTCTGTTGGTAGTCTAGGTGCAATTTTACGTTTTTCTTAGTTGTTGGTCTCTTTGCAGGTGTTACATGCGCAGGAGTAGGAGTGCTGATCTCCTTCCATTCGATATTGAGATTGAGCGTACTCTACGTCAGATTAGAAGAGACAACAAGCAGAGAGAACAAGTAGAAGAGATGGCGAATGAGGATAATCGCCAGATTCGGGGTGTTCAGCGAGCACTTAGAGATTTCTTTGTTCCTAGGATTCAAGAACCGCCCATTATTAGACCAGTTATGCAAGCCAACAATTTTGAGCTTAAACCGGCACTCATTCAGATGGTGCAATCGAGTCAGTTTGGAGGGTATTCAAATGAGAGTCCTGATGATCATCTTGTTAGGTTCCTTCAATATACCAACACTATGAAGCATAATGGTGTCACTGATGATGCCATAAGACTACAACTTTTCCCTTTCTCATTGAAGGATAAAGCTAGAGCTTGGTTTTATTCATTGCCCTAAGGATCTGTCACTACCTGGGAAGACCTATCAATCACGTTCTTGAGGAGATTCTTCCCACCAGCTAGGACTGCAAAACTAAGAAGTGACATCACTAACTTTACAAAGTTTAGTGGTGAATCACTTTATGAGGCATGGGAGAGATTCAAGGAAGCAACTAGAAAATACCCACATCATGGTTTACCAGACAATCTCCTTATTGAGATCTTTTACTTGAGTCTGGATGAGACATTGAGGTCTCTTATGGATGCTGCAGCTGGGGGTGCACTAATGGGAAAAACTTACTTAGAGGCCAGTGCATTGATAGAAGAGATGGCCTCTAGTGTACACAATTGGCAAAATGAGAGAAGTGGTACAAGAGTGGCTTCAGTGAATGAAAATATCAGTATGGCTTAGTTGACTGCTTAGATAGCTGCCCTCACCACTCAGGTAAGTAGACTCGCCTCTTCAAATTCTTTTAATCCTAATCCATCTTCTAGTTGTGAAATTTGCTCAGGACGTCACTCAGCTAGTGAGTGCATGGCTGGAAAGTCGTCAGCTCCATCTAGTGGAGAGTAGGTAAACTTTGTAGGTAACCTCCAGAGAGGTACTCAAGGACCATATTCGAATACATACAATCTTAGGTGGCGCAATTATCCAAACTTCTCATGGAGAAATGAGAATTAAGCACTTAACCCGCCCCCTAGATTTCCCAAACAAGCCTCTGCTCAGAATGCCTATTCTCAACAGTAACCCACTCAGATGGAAGAGCTCATGAGGAGCTACATGCAAAAGACTGACACCCTCCTGTAAAACCAACAAGCTTCTATTAGAAACTTGGAGGGTCAACTCGGTCAAATTGCATAGCAGCTAAATACTAGACCCTCAGGGTCTTTGCCTAGCAAAACTGAGGATAACACCCATCATGTCAACGCCATCATGCTAAGGAGTGGTAAGGAGGTGAAGAAAGCTGAAAGGCAGGTAAAAATTCAAGAGAAAGATCTAGAGAAAGGTAAGTAGAAGGAGGAGGAACTCACATCCAAAGCACCAGTGTTGCAGCCTTATGTTCCACCTATCCCCTTCCCAGGAAGATTAAAAAGAGTGAGTTGGAAGCCAGTTTGCCAGGTTTTATGACATATTTAAGAGGCTTCAAATCAATATACCTCTCTTAGAGGCCTTGAAGCAAATTCCATCCTATGCCAAATTCATGAAAGAGCTGCTCTCTAACAAAAGATCCATGGAGAGTGTTGAGAAAGTAATACTTCTTGGTGAGAGTTCAGTTGTCATAGAGAAGAAATCTGCTCAGCTACCTCGAAAGCTAAAAGATCAGGGAAGTTTCAGTATCCCTTGCACCATTGGTAATATTGATTTTGAGAATGTTTTGATTGATTCTGGTGCAAGTATTAATTTAATGCCACTTTCAGTTTTTAGGAAGCTTGGAATAAAGCTACAAAAGTGCAAGAGGAGACCAATCACTGTGCAGCTAGCTGATAAGAGCTTAAGGTTTTCCAAGGGTTACAGTGGAGGATGTCTTAGATAAGGTCGATAAATTCATATTTCTAGTGGACTTTGTCATACTGGATGTGGAACAAGATGAGGACATTCCACTCATTCTGGGTAGACCATTCCTAGCCACAGGTCAAGCTCTAATTGATGTAGGACAAGGTAAGCTCACCCTTAGAGCACTAGATGACCAGATAACATTTGATATGTATGATCTTGTGTTTTTGTCTAATGAGAAAGCAATGTATTCTGACATATCTACTGAGGTGAAATTACTAACAATGATTGATAAGATAACATTATACTTATTTTTTTCTTTTGGACTTATATTAAATTTTTTTCAATATTATAAGAAAATATAAAGAAATGTATTAATGGTGTTTATTGTGAAAATAAAGGTTTGAGGACCAAAAGTAAATTACAATTTAATTGGAGGAGTTTTTCACAAAATTGATAGAAGGGCGAGCGGAGGATTGCAATAAAGGCCACGGCCTTGGGTCGGCCTACATTCGGGCCCGGTGGCTTTGAGCCGGCCTATATTAAACCGGCCTTAAAAGCATTAAAGCCGCCGGCCTTAAACCCGGCCTACATTCAAGGCGTCGGCCTTGAGCGGCCTTGAACCGGCCTTCAAACTCCCCGGATATCCATTGCGAAAATCTTCCAAAATCGTATCTTATTTAATTTTCTGACTCAAATCCTCATCAGATCAACCTTATCCCCTCCTCTTTGGATCTATAAATAGGCCCCTTGTGTGAACCTGGGAGTCCCTTTTGTTTAGAATCCCCTTTTGTTTTTAGAATTCTTTATTTTGATTCTTTGTTTAGCATCATTTGTCTTTCTTTGAAATTATTAGAATTCCTTAGAACTTTAGGAATTTATATTTTCTTTATTCCTTTACATTCATGTTATTCTAATTTTTAGTTTGAAAAAAGAAAGTTATTTTGCTGAAGTTGCTTTCAATTGAAGAATTCGAGAAATCATTTTGGAAGATTGAAGTTCTTGAAGATTATATTTTATTGTTTCATTTACTTTATTTTCTTTTATGCCATTTATTAGTTTATTCTTGTTGTTCAAATATTTGAATTCCATTACTTTCTATTTATTTCAATTGTTTTTACATTCATACTATAATGTTCTAAATCATCCTTGTGGGAAATATGATGAAGCCATAATTCAAACTAAATGATCATTGTATTCATGTTATAGGAAATGTAGATATGCGGAATTTTCATATTAAGAAGTCCTGCTATGAATTGTATTTTGTAATTGAAATCAATGCGTAAAAATGTAAATGGACTCGAAAGGAAATTTAGGTTTTATCAGGAATTCCTAAGAAGTTTTAATAATTCATGTGGAAGCAACGTTATTGAATTTTATTAGAAATTGACTAAGTGTTTCATGCAATATTTTTATTAAATTTTTCACTAAGGGATTAGGAGAAATTATTTTAAAGATATTAGGCAATCATTAATTGGGAATTTATGATTGTGAATTAGAATCCTCATTTGATTTGAATTAGCGGGGCTATTAAATTAAATTGAGGTAACATTACTTTAACACTTGATAATGGATTAAGGTTTGTTAATTTCTTGTGAAATCCATATAGCTATGAGTTATTATAACATGAAGGCAATATGATTAGTAGAATTAGGGTGGATTTATTTCCCCCATCAATTTATCATTTTTTTAAACATAATCCTCTTTTGAGCATTTAGCATAATTCATTCATTCTCACCAAACATCATTGCTAAATAATAGTAGAAATTGATAAAGGTCTATTACTTAATCAATCTTTGTGGTTCGACACTCTTCTCTCATTATATTACTTGATCGATCCGGTTACACTTGCGGGTTTATTTATTCACGCTCATTTTATTCCTTTTTGTGTGGGATCAAGTTTTTGGGCCGTTCCCGGGGATTGATTATATTAGACCATCTTCGGATTCTATTGTTAATTTAGGCGCAATTATTTTGTTATTTTATTTTATTTTTTTTCATTGTGTGATCGTTTCCTGTTCTCTTTGAGGTTCTTTTTATGCGGGAAGAGTAGAAGTTACTGAGCTTCTACCAATTAATCTTGAGATAGAACGTACCTTGCGAAACTTAGAAGAGAGCAGAGAAGAAACGGAAGAAGAGAACATGGCAGAAAGAGAACAACAATTGGATTCAGGGTATTTGGTAGAGCACTTAGGGAAATACACGATTACCTGTTGTTTCAGGTCCTGCAATAAGAAGACCAACAATTCAGGCTAACAATTTTGAATTAAAACCAGCACTCGTTCAAATGGTTCAATCAAAACAATTGGGGGGATTCCAAATGAGAGTCCTGATGAGCATATTGCAGTATTTCTTCAATATTGTAATACAGTGAAAATGAATAATGTATTGATGATGTAATTAGGCTACAACTTTTTCCATTTTCACTTAGAGAAAAAGTAGGGCTTGGTACAATTCATTGCACAAGATCTATAAACTTGGGTTGATTCTCATCTAAATTTTTTAAGGGAGATTTTTTCACCTGCTAGAATTGCTAGGTTAAGAAATGACATCACAAATTCACTAAGTTTAGTGGGTGAATCACTATATGAGCATGGGAAAGATTCAAGGAGGCAATTAGAAAATGCCCCATCATGGATTTACCAGATAATTCCTTATTGAGTATTCTATCTCAGTTTAGATGATACATTGAGAATCTCTAGTTGATGCTGCTTTGGTGGTGCACTAATGAGTAAGACATATGAGAGGCTAGTGCTTTGATAGATGAAATGGCCTCTAGTGACACTAATTGGCACATGAAAGAGGTAAGTCTAGAGTAGCATCATGTCAATGACAGGACACTAACAGCTCAGATTTTGCTCTTACGCTCAGGTAAGTAAACTCACTTACACCATCTTTAATGTTAATTTCAATTTCTTGTGTGAGTTATGCTCGGACCCCAACTCAACTCTTGAGTGCATTGGAAACTTTTCCTCCTCATCCCATGGAGAGCAAGTAAATTTTGTCATAATTTCCAAAGAGGAAATCAAGGACCTTATTCAACACTACATCCAGGGTGGCGTAATCATCCAAATTTCTCATGGAGAATGATAACAATGCACTTAAACCCTGGATTTCAAAAGCAAGGCCCTAATCTAATAATCCCCATAAACATATCCTAATCATAATCCTCTTCTCAGCAAGGTCATTTCAAAAATGGAAGAACTCATGATAAGTTATTGTAAAAGACGGGAAAAATGTTGCAAAAAACAAGCCCCTTAGGAATTTTTGAAAATCAGTTTTGTCAAATGTCTCACCGTTGAGTAATAGACATTTTGGGTCTTTACCTAGAAATACTGAGCAAATCCAAAGGGGTGTAATGTTTTTTTGTAAAAGTGGTTTAAGGAATTGGTTGATAAGAAATTGAGGAGAGGGGGTTAACTAGAGAAAGATAAGGGGAAACAAAGGAAGGGGAAACCAAGCAAAATTCCCCAAAAGTGCACGTATGTTTCCTATTCCTTTCCCAGGAAGGGTTGAAGCCCCAGCATTGGGATTCCCAATTTGCTAAATTTTTAGAAGTCTTAAAAAATTGCAATTTACATTCCTTTTGCAGAGGCATTCAGCAGATGCCATCTTTATGCTAGGTTCATGAGGATTTACTCAAAGAAGAGGAGATTGAAGGGAAGGCCCAGTGATGTTTAAAGGGGGAAATGTTCTATGATTTACAAAAGAATTTACCCAATTTGCCAAGAAAACAAAGAGATCGGGGAAGTTTTACTGTTCCTTGACTATTGGAAATTTTCATTTTTGTTTAAAGTATTTAGATTCTGGTTGCAAGTAAAAAATTTAAAATGCTTGGGCCATTTTCAGAAACTAGGACTTGGAGAATGTAAGGAGACGACGTCACTTAAATCGCGGAAGAAGTGTCAAGTCCCCAAGGGTTTAGTGGAGAATGTTTGTAAAAATGGACAAATTATCTTTCCATTTGGGACTTTATAGTTTGGAAATGGAAAAAAAGGAATAGAGAGGTCCCCATGATTTTGGGAAAGGGACCATTCCTGGCAACGGTAAGGCATTGATTGATGTGGAAAAGGGGTAAGTTACTTTAAGAGTTATGGTGAAAAAAAGGGTCACGTTTAATGTGTATGAGGTACAAAGAAATTTGATGATTGTAAACTGTTACACTATTGATAGTGTTGATGAGCTTTCCTTTGAGTTCATGGAAGAAAAATTGTAGGTGGGGGACACGATGGAGTTAGCCCTTAGGGATTTAGATAATTGGAAGTGATATGAGGATGAACCCCAAAAGAAATACTAAACAAGTTTATGAATTAAAAGACTCGACCTATGAGGAGCTGGGCACACTGAGAGAAACCGATGGTCATTGACACAACCCCGGTGTTGATTAACCTTTGCCTGGTCATTTAAAGTATGCTTATCTTGGAACAATGATACTTTCCCGGGATATCATTTCTTCTCTTTGACAGGTGTTCTCAAGAGCAAAAACTTTTGGATGTTTAAGGAACATAAGGAACTATCGGGTGGACCATTGCTGATTTTAAAGGGGAATTAGCCCTTCAATTTGTACTCATAGGATATTTCTTGAGTGAGTGTAAACTACAGTCAACCACAAAAAAAGATTAACCCAAACTCTTAGGAAAGTTTGTAAAAAAAGAAGTACTTAAAATTGTTAAAATGCAGGAATTTTTTTTCCAATTTCTGATAGTAAAATGGGTTAGTCCTATCCCGTTGTACCAAAAAAAGGTGGTATGACTGTTAGTACAAAATGAGGCTATGAATTAATTCCACCCGCACGTATGGTTGGGAGGTTGTATAGATATGAAAACGAATGTTTTACCCCCCAAAATCATTTTCCCCCCTTTTTTAGTTCAGATGTTAAGGAAAAAAATTTTTGGGCTGGGTTTATTACTGTTTTTAGATGGTAAATTTGGTTCAATTCACTCCATATAGCACCCAGGCGGAGAAAAACCCCCTTTCTTGTCTATGGCACATTTTTTTAGGGAAAGCCCTTCGGTTTTTTTTTTGAAGCCTTTCAAAGTTTCCCTGATGTCCCTATTTTCTAATGGGTGAAAAATTTTATTGAAATTATGGATGATTTTTTGTTTTTGGGCGTCATTCGAAAAATGTTAAAATTTAGGATGGTGGGTTAAGGATGCAAGGAAACTTTATTTTTAAAATTTTTTTTGGGAAAAAGCCTTTGGTAGGAAAGGGGAATTTTTTGGGCACAAGTATTAAGAGGGAAATTTGGGGTTTTCCCGGGCAAGTGGGTGATGGAAACTACCACACCTTATGTGAAAGGAATCAGAGTTTTTGGGACTGTGTTCTATAGGGTTTATAGGGACTTCTAAATTCAAAATTTTGTTATTTATGAAAAAAATTCTGGTTTTTTTTATGATAATTGTTGAGGTTTATTCCCATTTTAAGGAGAAGTCATATGCACCAGTGATTGTTGACCCGATTGGGAGTTCCCCTTTAGGTTTATGTGCGATTTCAGCACTTGCTGTTGGGCGGTCTTTGGGGAAAGAAAAGATAATTATTTCAGGGAATTTATGCGGTGCCTTAATGGGCCCAAAAGGAAATTTTGCAATGAAAAAAAAAAATTTTAGGTTTATTTGCATCGATAAATTGGTTTCCCAATAGTTCTAAATATAGTATTAAGGGCCCTGTGCCTTAAGTATTTATTTGTAAAAAGGGTTCAAACTAGGTTAATTGATGGATTTCCCATGCGAATTTAATTGGAAATTAAGTAAGAAGGGAAACAAAATTTGGTGCTTTCATTTATCTGTTTGGAATTAATTTTTTTTATTCAAAATATTAATGAAAAATTTTCCCCCGGGGGAAATTTCTGTGTAGAAGTTAAGATCCCTTTGGGTTTTTGAATGTTAAATTTTTGGTTAAACCCCAAATCATCCATGGTTTATCTCCCCAAAAAAAAAAAATTTTTAAAGTGTGAAGTTTTTTTTTTGGGGTGAACATATCTCTTTAAAAATTTTGTGACCCAATTTTTTAGAGATGCGTTTCCCGAAAAGTGAACGTTAGATTTTACGCATTGTATTCTTGGAGGTGGAGGGGCACTTTGTCTAAAAACGGGGAGCAAAAATTTTTTTTTGGGATTTTTTTGGCCCCCGTTTGTTTCTGATGCAGGAAACTTCTTAAAACCCTTGTGCTCAAGCAAAGAGGATATTTAAAAAGACATGAAATCCCAACAAATAATATATTTTATTGAATTTTGAGTTTGGGAAAACGATTTTTGATTTTTTTTTCCCCTCTTTTTTCAAAAAAATATTCTTTTAGTTTTGATTTTTTCGAAAGGGGTTTGAGGGTTGCTCTACAAAACTAATACAAGGGTTGTCTTAAAATTTTTAAAAAAGAATATATTTTCAAGATTTAGGGAAATAGGGTTTTAATAAGTGGGGGGGGGAAACTTTTTTAAAAAAGGAAAATTTAAAAAATTATTATTAAAATTATGAGTTACTCAAAATTTTTCCCAATTATCATAAAAACTTTTGTGGGACGGGTTTTGAGGTATCAAATTTGGGGGAAATTAAGCAAATTTTAGAGAAATGCAATGCCCCCAAAAGGGGTTTGGTTTTTAAAATTGATGATCCCTTTGTGGGTTATAGAACAGCTTTTAAACACTTTTGGGAAATGTTCCCTACAAGATTTTTTTTGGGAAAATCATGTCCCCTCCCCTTAGGTTGAGCACAGGTTCGGGGGCCATAATTCCCTTACTGTGGGTGGAAGCTGCAGGTAAAAAGAGGTGCCCCATTAAATAAATGGCCGGATGAGCGAGAAGCTTTTAAAATGGGGGAAAATTTTAAAAAGGAGAGAGCAAGCGTGGCATGTAAGAATCTTAAGGAAAAGTTCTTGCTGGTCAAGAGCTTTTTGAAATTTCCCCGTTTTGAGATTCAAGGTAAGTTAAAATACGTGGTTGGACATTTAAAAATTGTTAATGTGTTTCTTATGGTGAGTGGTTGAAGGCAGAAGAAAACTTTTATTTAAGGTAAACGTTCTTTCAAATTTTCTAGGGAAGGGGACTGTTGATGAAAGGCCAATGGGGAAATTTAGGGGGATTAAAAAACTTGAAGAAAAGTTGGGTAGCGATATAGAAAAAGGTTAGGGGAGGAGCCTTTAAAAATAAGTATTTCATAGTTTTTTTTTGATAAAAAAAAAGGGAAAAAACAATTAAGGTGGATAAGAGCGCGGTGATAAGCACCCAAGGATGAAGGATTTTGGGGGAATTTTTCCTGATGAAAAATTTTCAAAGAAGTAAATATTTCTTTTGCAAAAGAATTTTTTCCTTTAATTTTTTGTATATTTGGAACCCAAAGGGCTTGTCCAATTAAGTGTGGGGGAAAGGGGTTATAAATGAGAATATAGATTGAACATCATGAGTTACAAATCCATGCTTTAATTTTTTGTTTTAAAATTTAAATCTGAAATTGACTTTGATTGGTGCCTACGCCCAAAATTGTGATAGTTTTTAAAAAGTTAAAATTTTATAGTAAAAAATTTTTAGGAAGGGGGTTTTCCCTTTTGTTTAGTTTGAATTGAGATTTGGTTCCCAAGTTGAAAAAAACAAGCAAATTTTTTCCCCCAAGAAAAATTGGTTGGATAATTCTTTGAATTCTTTTGGAAACTTCAAAACTAGTGAAGAGGTAAAAGAAATTTTTATTAGTGATCCTTAAAAAAAACAGAGGCCCCTTTTAAAAAAAAACTCCCGGAAAGTTGGTTTAAGAGTATCCAATTTTAAATGTTAAATGTGAGGAAGAGTTTTTGGGGTCTTTAAAACTGGTCCTTTGGGGGATTGGCCAAGATGTGCGACTCACTGAAACACAATACGAGAAGGGAGAAGGCAAAAAATTTGATTTGAAAACCCGGTTGAATGGGGAGCTTTGGTCCCCCAGAAGAGTGAAGGGTTTACTTTTTTCAATTAGGCAAAAAAAAAAAAAAAAAAAGGGGGGGAAATTCTAGGGGGAAAAAAAGGGTTCATATGCTTCACTCCTTGTTATCTTGTTAGAGAAGTAAAATTTAAGGGGGGGATACTTGAATTACCAAAGAGTTTAAATGAATTTTTTTTTTATGGTAAGTATTGTTTTTATTTTTAAACCCCTGGGATTAAAAATCTGTTGTATTGATTAATACTTTAAATTTTTAAATTTTTATGGGTTAAAAAAATTTTGTATGGCAGAACTGGGACAGAAGTTCAATGATGGATTTCTTTTTTTTAAATAATTTTTTGTTGAGGACAAGCAAAAGTTCAAGGTGGGTGTTTATAGTCACATTTTAATTTTTTGGGGCTATATTAAATTTTTTTTCAATATTTAAAAAATATAAAGATATGATATAATGGTGTTTATTTGAAAAACGGGTTTTTGGGCCCCAAAAGTAAATTTCCCAATTTAAGGGAGGATTTTTTCACAAAATTGAAAAAGCGAGCGGAGGATGAAAAAAGGGCCCCGGCCCTTTTGGGGCCGCCCTACTTTCAAGGCCGCTGCTTTGACCGGGCCCTATATTAAAACCGGCCCTTAAAAAAGGCATTAAAGGGCCTGGAGGGCCTAAAAGGCTTCTACCCGGAACCCATGGAAAATTTTAAAAACTTTTTTTTATTTTACTAAAACCCTTGATTAATTTTCCCCTTTTTTTTTGGACAAAAATAGGCTTGTGTGATTGGGAGCCCCCTTTTGTTTAGAATTTTTTTTTTGAAATTCTTTTTTGGGTTTCTTTTTTTAGATATTTTTTTTTTTCTTTGAAATTATTCAAATTTCCCTTAAAAAATTAGGTTTTAAATTTTTTTTAATTCTTTATTTTTCATGTTATTTAATTTTTAGTTTGAAGAAGAAAGGTTATTTTGTAAAGTTGTTTTTTTAAAGAATTGGAGAAAATTTTTTGGAGATTGAAGTTCTTGAGTTATAGATTTTTTTCTTTATTTTTTTTTCTTTTATGCATTTATTTTTTATTTTGTTGTTCAATAGGGAATTTCCCCCTTAATTATATTTAATTGTTTTTAACTTCAACTATAATGTTCAAAATCATTTTTTGGGAAAATATGTAAAGATAATTAAAAAATTTAAATGATTTTGTATTCTTTTAAAGGGAAAATGTATTTTCGGAATTTTCAAAAAGAATTTCCTTTGCTATGATTGTTTTTTGTAATTGAAATCAATGTAGAATGAAAATGACTCGAAAAAAGAAATTTAGGTTTTATCAGGAATCCTAAGTAGATTTAATAATTATGGGGAAAGCCGTTATAAATTTTATTAGAAATTGACAAAAGTGTTTCTGCTATTTTTTTTTAAATTTTTCCTAAGGGATTAGGAGAAAATTATTTTAAGATTTGGAAATCATATAATTGGGAAATTTAGGGTTTAAAATTAGAAATCCTCATTTGTTTTGGGAATTAGCGGGAGTTTAAAAAATTAATTAAAGGAACTTTTCTTTAAAAATTGATAAAGGATTAAGGTTTTTTTAATTTTTTGTGAAATCAATAGCTTTTGAGTCTATTTTTTAACAGGGGAAGGCAATATGTTTAGTAGAATTAGGGGGGGGGTTTCATTTTCCCACCAAATTTATCTTTTTTTTAAACATAATCCTCTTTTTGAGCATTTAGCTAATTTTTAAATTTTCTTCAAACTCATTCCCTAATAATGTGAAATTGATAAAGGTTTTATTATCATTTTGGGGTTTTAAACCATTTTTCATATATTCTTGATCCGTTTCGGTAACTTGTGTATTTATTACGCTATTTTTCTCCCTTTTTTCCCTGGACAAAGATGTGGAGGAAGATGACGGAAAAAACTTTAAAATTTTCTTGAATGGATAGATGATGGGGGGGGTGAGGGTGAGCAAGGGGAAAAAAAAGGCTGTGGCAAGTCGCCAGATGAAATGTTTTTTCTTTTGGAGATGGGGCACTTGAGAAGCCACTGTGCCCCAAATAATGCCATGTAGACACTTGACTAAAGTTTTTTAATCAATTGTTTGATATAGTGTTGAATTCAAAATCCCCCCGCCTCAATTAATCCGCCATGACAGAGAATTAGCAGTATTCAAAGGGCCAAAGATGACATAAGGAAATCCTGGGGGGGTCAGGGGGGACATCCAAAAGGGAGTTTTTGATTCCCCAAAACTTGGTGGAAGTAAAAGAGGGCACATAAATGGGGAAGGGGCTTAGAATCTTTTATGAAGACGTGGGGGTTGGGGGGATTGTTTAAAAATTTTATTTAAGCTGAGATGACAAACCCCGAAGTCAGTGATGACATAAAAAAAAGCGCTTATGGGAGGCAGCCTATTTCCCTTCCCCTTTTGTGTTTCGTTGGTTTTCTTTTAATTGTTTTTAGGAAAATGAAAGGGAAAGTTCACAAAGGACCAATCTCTCCCGAAACTTTGGTGGGATTTTTTAAAAATGGCTTTACTGGTATATAGGGGATTACTTTTTTGTTTTTTCCCTTTATTTTGTTATTTGATTGTGTGGATTGTGTGGCCTGTTATTTTAAGTGTGGGGAAGGGAATGTAGTATTAAAGTTGAGTTGATTTTTGCTGTTTATGCTTTGATGATATCTTTCCTTTCTTAATGTATTTGTCTAAGTTTTTTGACAATTTTTTGGGCCCAATTTTCAAAAAAAAAATTTTTATGGAAATTAGAGTTATACTAAAAAAAAATACCTTTGCAATGTTATATTTTTTAACGTAATAATCATTTTATGCTACCACCCCTGTTGTGATTTGTACTTAGTTAAATTATGATAAATTTTTTAGAAATCAAATTTACTGTTTTAGCCTTTTAATTTTAAGTTTTAAAGGTTTTTTGAGTTCTTGTGAAAAAATAAAAGGTTCTTGGGTTTTTCTTTCTGTATATCTTTTGAAAGTTTTTTGAAAGGGTTTTAAAATTAAAGAAAGAGGTAAAAAGGGAAAACCTCTTAGTGTCCTATAAAAAAGTTTATTTTATATGGGATACAATGAAAATTTGCCTTATCCAGACTAGTAATTGAGTAAGAGTTGCAAATTGAATGCTAGGTATGGGAGTTCGGTGGGGCCCTTTTTTAAAATTGGTTTCACTTGGGTGATGAGCCGGGAGTGGACGTGATTCATATGCGATAAGGGTGAGAAGCAAGTTCAATCCCACAAATTTTTTATGAAAAAAAAAAAAAGGAAAAAAAAAATTAGAGTTTTAGTAAATGTAAAAAAATTTATGGATTTTAAAATAAAGGGAGGAAGGAATTGATATTTGCTTTCTTTTTTGTTACTTTTTAAAAAATGTGGGGAAAAGTTTTTCTTGCTAATTGCAGTGAAAGTTTAAAGGGTGTTTTTTTTTGGAAATTTATTTTGGATAAAAAATTTGGAAAAAAACGCTTGGAAAAAAGTTTGTTTTCTCTGATTAGTTGGTTAATTTTAAATATAGAAATTAAATCCAATTTTTCCCGTTTGGTTGAGGGGTTTGGGGAAAACCCGGTGTGAGAGAAGTAGAGAGATAAAAGTTAAAGTTTGTATGAAAATAAAAAATTTTGTACAATTCTTGATGGTTCTTCTGGTTTTATTTGCTTGGGAAAAAAAAAATTTTACGGTGGGGGGTTGTTAAAGGCTTTTTTACTTCATAAATATTAAGCAATTTGAAAGTTTTTATTATTAAATTTGGAAATCCAAGGAAGGATTTATATGTTTATTTTTATATTTAGATGTTTAGAGGATTTTGGGGTTAAAAGCTTAATAAATTGGAGGATTGCATAAAAATTGAAGCATGAAAGTTTGGGAAGGATGGCAAAGGAAAAAAATCAAGGCGGGGCCCTTTTGCCGGCTTTCCTGCAAACCCCCGGTTTATGGGGTTTATGCACACCCCCGGTTTAGGGGCCCCTTTAAAAAAAAGTGTGGGTTTGGGGCCGGTTTGTTTTATTGATCTCCCCCCCTCCCTTAAATAAAGGGCCCTAGGTCGTTTTGGGGGGGGGTCTTTGTCAATTTTTCTTGTTTTTAAAGTAGTTTTAAGTTTTAGGGAATTTGGGAGATCAATTTTGGAGAAACTTTGTGCCCTTGGGGAGATTATATCTTTTGTGAAGGATTTGTGGATTTCCTGCAATTAAGGTTTTTTTGTATTTGGGGAATTGGGGGAAATTGATTTATTTTATATGCAATTTAAGTTTTGTCAAAATTTTGATTGATTTCTTTTGCTGATTCCCCTTGAATAACCCATGTTTTTCTTAAATTTGGGTGTCTTTTGGGAAAGGAAAAAACCCCACGAATTTTAAAACGGATCATTGTAGCCAGTTATATTTTTAGGGTTATTGGATTAAATTTATATTCTTCCCTTTTATTTAATTTTAATTGGTCTTTGATTATTTTTTAGAATTCCTTTTTAAGGGGTTGATTAGGATTTGTTAGGGAATTTTTAATTGCCGATTGTCAATACGGGAAATTGCGATATTGGTTTAATTTTGGTTTTGGAGGGGTAAGGAATTTTCTTTTTAAATTAAAACTAAGGGTTAGGGTTAATGTTTGGGCATTAGTTTTTGTAGATCGGGGGTTTTAACTTTTTGTTCCTTGGTTAAATTTGAGGTTGGAAGCCGAAATTGATTTAATTAACTTCCCCAAAAAGGTTTTTTTTTTAATCCTTGAATAACCTTTAACCCTGTTGTATAAAATGGTAGCAGTTTTTAACGAAATTGGGTGGTTTAATTTTGTTATAATTGATAGTTTTTCATTCAAATTTTTGTTTGTTTAAGTTAATTTTAGCTTTGAAATTTTAAAAAATTTTCAATACTAGATATTTATAAAAATTGCCCTAGGTTGTATTATTGGTTCCCCGGGGTCGACAATTATTTTCCCCCCTTTTTACTGATACAACCTGATTGTGTATTGGCTTTTATTTTTTTAAAATTCTGGGATCAAAATCTGGAAAAAGTTGTGGTGAAATGTTTGAAAGGAAAAAAAAAAGTAAGTTTGTTTCTTCACTTCCAGTGAGGTTTTTTGGGTGAATGCTTGTTGGAGTTAGATGTTTTGTGAAAAAGTGGGGGAAAGGACTTTCATACAAACCACCTATGGAAAAAAATTTGAAATTGTGGGAAAAGGGTAAGAATATCCCGAGATAAAAGGCAAGATGAAAAAGGCAGGCCCGGTTTATTAGACTGGGGGGATCTTAAGATATGGAAAAAGATTATGCATGCTAGAGAATGTGGAACTGAAGAAGGAAATAGGGGATAGAGGCACATTACTTACCTATACAATTCTTCTCGGGATGATAGGAATCAGATTCCTATGGGACCAATCACTAAGCCCGAGCTAAGGGTTTACAAAATCGAACTATGAGGATCCTCCATGGATAAACTAAACCCTGAAGATGTTAATTTAGTATCAAACTTTTGTCTCACATAATTGGTGGCATTCCGACAGGTTCATTTATCAGTTCTACATGATGGCAAATAGAAACATGTTGATGATCAAATTGGGAAAATCCTTGGACTCACATCTAATAGTCCGCAATGTGCTCAATTGACTTTAAAAAACTGGCCCATTTTTAAGACCATTTTTGACTTGTTTTTCATTATTCAATCGGCCACTTTTTTTTACTCATTTTTGGGACCCTTATGATTTTGTATTTTGTTGTTAAAAATTCGGCCACTTAGTGGCATATGTGTAATTTTTTGGACATTTAACCTTAACTAGACAAGTAAATATTTCTATACTAGATTTTGTTGGGGACTTTTTAAAAATTTCAAAAATATCAAACACTGTGCCATGAGGAAATCCTTGCATACAAAACTCATCTCTTAATGAATTCAGTGTAGAATTGTGGCAGATTGGCTTTAAAAATTTATGAGTAATATCAAATTTCTTAAGTTAATTCTAATTATTACTAATGTTCATATCTAGTGAGTGATTTTGGATTTGTTCATGTTGTGTTCAAAGTTCATGCCAATTAAAGGTTCAATATCTAATCTAAGGTTTACCCATTTCAGTTGGAAATTGGACTCTACTATGTTGTTCATTCGACTTGTTTGGTAATATAATTGATTTTTCATTGTAAATTGCATGAATATCATTTGAAATTTTTGGTTTAAGTATTTGTTTAGTCATGCATTTTTGTGGAATGGTTTGGTGTTCTTGCAATCAAATTGTAGGCACATCTTCTTTTTGGTATCATAACATTGGTTTTTCGAGAAGGGATTTTGTGATTGTTGATTTGGGAATTAGGGTTCTTGCATTTTTTACTTATCAACCGAAGTGCTAAGGTGGAATTGAAGTACTTGATTTCGGTTTTTGTTTAGTCATATTTATTGATTGTTGAAGTAGAAGTGGAGATCTTGTTGTATTCCTTTATTCTTGAATTTGCCATGAAGGGAAGGGAAGTACGAAGTGCTTTTTTTGTGTCATTTTCGGGAAATTAAGGGGACTCATTGTGAAGAGAAGAGAAGTGTAATTTTTGGGAAATTGGGAGTGCAATTTACCAAATTTTTTAGATTTGAAAATTTTTGTGGAGAATAGGGAAATTATTTGAATTCAAAACACATCTATTAAGCTTGAAGAAGTTATTAAGTGGTATTGATTACATTTTATTTGAATTTGAAATTGATTCATACCATTTGTGGGAAAGTTGCATTAAGGGTGTCAATTTGAATTTGTTGCCCGAGTTGTATGTATGTGTGGTGGCCTAAGTATGTATTAAATTGGTGGAGTTTGTGTTGTGTATTGAATTGAAGGGTGTTGCACTGTGAGTAAGGTGCTGTGCGTGAAGTGGGGTTGAAGTGAGTGCACTGTGTGTGTGTGGCGATATGAATTTTTGGTTGTTAAAGTGAGAGGAAGGTGCAACATGTGGAGATAGAATAGTGTGTGGTGCCGTGACTAGAAAAAGAAGTTTAGTATTTAATTTTGAATTAAAAAAAAAAGCATTTAAGTGTGAAAGTTATAAATATTATTATTTAAACACTTGCTTAGTTAATTTAATAACTTGCTATTTAGAAGTTTAATTGTTGCTTCAATTTATTTTTGCTTTAATTGAAGGTAGGGAAAGTTTTGTTGCATTGGGGTTTTATTGCCCATAGGTTATAGATGTATTGCCAGGGTTTTTTGGTTTAGTGATTAGGGTTTTTGAAGTATAGCAAGTACATCAAGTGACATTTTTTTCTACAATGTTTTGCCTGGCCTTGACCTTTTTTAAAAACTAATGATAGATAGAGGAAAAAATTTTTTTTCCCATACTTCATGTAGTAGTGCCTAAAACCAAATTAAGCCAGCAAATGAATCAAAAAACAATTCAATTTACAAGATAAAACCCATTAATGGAATCAAATTTTGATAAACCCCTAATGGAGTTTTAATGAATTCGAATGTTTAAAAGTTGAAATTAACAATCCAAAATGATAATTTTTCCCAAAAAACAATAATCACAAGTTTTCACATAATTACACACAAGATCAACAAGCTCCATTTCCGTATCCACTTTCCCCCAAAAATTTCCCACGGTTTAAATGACTAAATTGAAGGTTAAAACTAAGGCAAAAAAGAATCAATTAAGCAAAAAAGGATTTGATTACAAAAAGCAACAAATTTGGGCAAAAAAACATCCAATTCAACCCCAATATTAAATCACAGAAAAAGGGAAAATTTCAACAAAGTAAATTTGATATTTCTGACAAATTAACCTTGAAGCCACTCGCCACAACCTCAAATTGGGATTTTTAAATTGATAAAAAATTGAATTAGAATAAACCCTAACCCCTCACAAAAATGAATTTCTATTCTGCAAAATATGTCCCCTTTAAACCCTACTTTTAAACAAGTATTTATACTTTTCCCCCAAAAGGGTTAGAAAATGCACAAAATTTCAACTAGCCACTTTAAAAGGGGCCGATCCTAAATGGGGAAATTAACAATCAAAAGAAAGTTCCTAAAAAAAATACAACAAACATATCCATAGAACAATTTTAAATACAAAATCATAAATCTTCAGAGCCCCAAGCTTCGAAATGGAAACAATTGATGGCCTTTTATTGCAAAACTGAAGATTTTCGGACACAACAATGAGGGCATATTTGGGATCCAATGGAAAATTTTATTGTCCTGTAAATTTTTCTCAAAAATTTTTTTTAATAAAAAGTATAAGTAAAATTGACAATTTGAATCATCGCCAAAACTATTTTGAAAGCATAGGCTGCCGGGAAAAATTTTCCCCTCAGTAAGGTGCAAGGTAACTTGTGTTCATTTTTTTTTATGGTGGTAATTTACTAAAGTTTATACCTTTTCTAGTAACGAAAAAGAAAATTGTAAATACCCCACAACCTAAACCCACAAAAAAACATTTCTAAGTGATCAGGGGAAATTTACATGGCCTAAAGTTTTTGTGCCTAAAAGGGAATTTAAGCACAACAAATTTAAGGGAGAAATGGCTATGAAATCACGCCACAAAAAAGGGGGAAAACCTCAATATTCCAAATGAAATTCCGAAATTGGGGAAAAAACAAAATATCAAATAGATTGCTAAAGGGGAAAAAAAATGATTTAAATTCAATTCAAAAAGGGGCTTTTTAAATTTTGAAATTAGAACCCCAAAATTTATAAGAACAAAAGTACTAAAAAACTAAATCCCCCACCAATAGACCACTAGTTTGGAATTAGGATCAAATTTTTAAATTTTTTTGATAAACACCAAAAAAATCCAAGTCAACTCGCCAAATTTCACTAAGGGAAAAGATAAGACAAATGCTTTAAAGAGTCACTCTTCCCCACGGGAAAGGGGGGGTAAATTTTTTCCAAAAGTTCAAAA
>JBBMOL010000555.1:0-13061 GCA_037954665.1 Laguncularia racemosa
TATGTGAAAAGACAAGAAAGGTAACAAAATATTTTTGCTGACGCTTTGTCACGCAGGTATGTACTTATCACTTCTCTTTAGTCAAACTGCTGGGTTTTTGAATTTTTAAAAGGAACAATATTTTCATGATGAAAAATTTTGGATTTTGTTATGGAAAAATGTTTTTGGGGAAGATGTATGGGGGTTTTTGCATGATTGGGGGGTTTTTTTATAAATCTAGGAAGTTATGTATCCTTCTAGACTATGGGGGAACTATTAGTGAGGGAAGCACATGCAGGGGGTTTGTCTAAGCACTTGGAAAAGAAACCCTACCAATTGAGAGAAATTTTTTTTGGGAAAGGGGTATGATAAAGGATGTCCATAAGGTGTTAGAAAGATGTGGCGTTTTGCAAGAGAGCTAAAGGAAAAAAAGGGCAAAAGGGGTGAAACATCCTTTACCATACCTTCAAACCCTAGACTGTATCAGTAGGGATTTATTTTTGGGTTTGCCTAGGATGTAAAGGGGAAAGGTTTCTATCAGGGGTTTTTGACGGATTTAGCAAAAGTCTCATTTTGTCCCGACAAAATAGATGATGCCCTTTTTATTGCTAACATTTTTTGCAAAAAATTGTCAAATTGCATGGAGTTCAACACAGCATAGGTTAGGCAAAGACACTAAGTTTCTTAGTTTCTTTTAAAAGACTTTATGGAGAAACGGGACTAAGCTTAGTATAGTAAATCCTGCCATCATAGATGACGGCCAGAAAGGTTGTTAACCATAGCTTGGCAGCTTACTTAAGAAAGGGTTTTTGGGCAAAATCTTATTGTTTGGGACTTTGTTTTCCCTAAAATTGATTCGCTTAAAATAGGTCTACTCATAGTTCAACTAGTAATTTTCCCTTTGAAGTTATGTAGGCAAAAATCCTTCTATTCCTTTGGGATTTTAAGCAGACTAGCAACAAAGGAAAGAGTCTTAGTGGAGTGGAATGACCAGGCAGATTAGCAAATTCATACAAAATAGCTGAACCCTTTAGAAGACCCAAGAATAGTAGAAAATTTTAGGGAAACGACACAAAAAAATCACATTTAAAATCCAGGTGACTTAGTCTAGATTAATTTTAGCAGGGGCATTTTTCCCCCCAAGAAGTCATAGAAGCTATCTCTCAGATCAACAACCCAAGAGTTTTAAAGCACAAAACAACAATGCCTACCAATAAGTTTTCTAGGAGAGTATGGTATATAAACAACCTTTAATTTTGCGGGTTTATCACCATATTTTCCCAAAAGACATGTATGAAGACCTATCAGATTTGAGGGCAAATCTTTTTGAGGGCCCCAAAAGATGATGGAATCAGATTCCTACGGGGTTATCATTGGGGCTTGAGCTAAGGGCTTACAAAAAAAGGTTTTGAGAATCCTTTATGAGCAATCAAAACGAGGAAACAAATTAATTTCTTCATTCTCTCATATAATTTTTGCATTCCAACAGGTACATTTTTCGTCCTCAAAATGCCAAATTTTCCTACACTAAAGGAGTCGGGAACCTCATCAGGACATATATCTAAGACTTTTAAGACCCGCATCTTAAAGACTAATTTTTTTTTATTTGTAATTATTTTTTTTAGACTATTTACGTGTAAGCTTTTGTGGCATAGTTGTAATTTCGTGGGCATTTTAACCTTTAAAAGGGGGCAAGTAAGAATACTTGCTTAAGTAGGGTTTCGAGGGAGCTTTTTTGAAATGTGCAGCAAAAACACTTCCGTGTGAGGGGGGGGTTCATCCCAAACCATTGCTCTTATCAATTTCAATCTAAAAATTGGAATTGTGGCGAGTGACAACAAAGAGAATTATGATAATATCAATTCCCTTTTGTTGTGTTTCCTTTTCATCACTATAAGTCATATCAGGTTGATTGGGTTATTCTTGACTAAATTTGATACATTGTAACCTCTTTGTAATGAAAAAGATTGAGGTTAAGCACTTGTTATTACCACAATTTTGATTATTTTTTTGTGGCGTGGTTGGCTTTTTTGTGGGGAGGGTCCCGACTTTGTTTTTGTGTGTTGATTTTGGGAAATCTCTGGAATTTAAGTTGATTTAGGATTAAATTGAGGATTACACTTTGTTGTTTTCATCACCTTAAATTTTAGCATTTCAATCATATTACATTAAATAGGGTTCACATAATTTGTTATTTTTGGAGCCGAATTTGATCTTTTCCTTTTGGGATTGTAATTTGGTTCATTTGCATGTGTTTAAAACCCCCTTTTTAAAGCACATTAAAAATCTACCATTTATATAGTCTCTCTCCCCTTTTGCCTTAATGCACCTTGCTTAACCCTTTTCCCTGAAGGGGGATATACCATAACTTAAACGCCCTTACTATCCTTTTTGAATCAGGGCCCTCATTTCACTCATCCTTCTTTAACGACCAGCATACTTCATCGAATTTTAGGCCCAAATTTTTCAGGGGCCATCTTCCCCAATGTAAGGTATACCCATTTCCTTATAGATGGCGTAGCTTCAGCCTAGCACGATGACAATTTAGCCTTTTATATAATTTTAACCTTTTGGTGAAGGTTTGAAGGTGTGGCTCTTGCTGTGAGTACCTAAGGTCTCCTTAGTATAGTTTAAAAAAAGGACCAGGTTTGTTAAGGATTTTGGAATGAGATATTGAAAATTTGGGGCCGATCTCTCCGACGGGCAATCTCTCCCATGATTTCCCCTTTTAGAACTGTAAAAGGCCCTGACATCGTTGAGTTTGGGCTTAATTTACTCTATTGCCCCCAGCAAGTCGAGGGTAGCAAAGGGGCAACATTAAGAGAAGATCCATTATCAATGAGGCTCGAATATTAAAATTATATTGTTGCATTTTACCACTATAAAAAGTGTTTGGTGAGCTGTCACCACTTCCCCCAAACCCTGATGAAAAAGGATAGCTATCCATGGAAAAAATCGAGTCTATGACGTGACTCAATTTTTCTATTGCAATTCCCTCTGGCCCCTTGACTTGTCAACACTTTGAAATGCCTTTGATGGGGGTTTTGATGCATAAGAAAGGCCCATGAGTGATATTAGCTAGGACTTTAGTAGTTGTTCCATGTCTTATACTCGATTGAATCATCTTTGTGAACACAGGAAACCCTCTTCCCCTTCCTTGTCTACCTCAACGGGGGGCTCTTCAATAGAGACCCTATTTTTAAGTTTTAGATTATTTCCCGAGTGAGTGTCCCCTTATAATTAAGCTTTTCCTATTACAGGTAGATAAACAAGTGGTGTCGCCTTATATTTCTCTGGAGATTGGGACATGGAACACATATTTCTTCTTTTGGGGCCTTTACCTCGTTTCTAGTTCCTCGTAACATTTTTAAACTACTGTTTTTGGGCTAGATTCGATCATATTTACGAAATTTTTCTTTCAATCAAACTGGTTACTACCTCTTCGAATTTAGGCCCCCCAAATTTGTAATGGCCCATAACCATTGGTGTAAACGAGTAACCACCAGATATTCGAACTTTTTTAATGATTCACCCCAAAATGTCAACTATTAAACTCTAGCCAACCACCTCTTTTTTAACTCCCTTTGTGGTACTCTTGTGTTGTTTGGGGGCTCTATTCTTATTCTTTCCTTCTTTAGAGGGAGGTGGGGTATAGGCTCAACCTGAGTTTTTTTTCTTTGGGTTTATGGGCTATAAATGGCCTACTTGTTACATTGTTTGTTTTGATAGGGGTGGAGAGTTCTTTTAGTCCAGGTTCTACCTTTCAGGGATGATCATGTTATCATAGGACTGTGATTGGGTAGCGAAAGTTGTTGATGTTTGGGGTTGGTGCATTGATGGAAACAACTATACCCTTCTTGCATCGATCAAATCTTGGATTTTCTTTCGAAGTCCCCAACCTTTTCAGTCCTTTTTACCCTATATGATACTCACATTTTAGGATGGGGTCAAAGTTCCTTAGCCTGAATTCGTCGTTGGGATCTTAACTGATCAGATTATCTGTTCATAATCGAACGAAAACCTGGCTGAACAGAAGGGAATGGAGGAAGTCTTGGAGCCCTGGTCCTTTGGTCTAAAACAACAGTGTTGGGTTGATTGGGGGGGGTGGTTGTTGTTTTGGAAAGTCATGTTTATAGGATCAAAATTTGACAAACCTATCATTAGGGGAAAAATAAAGGAATTCGAATTTTTGGCAATGAGGACCCATTTTACAGATCGACCCCGGAATTATTTATAAATTTAAACCATTTTCTATTATCTTGTATTGTGTTTTCCAATAGGACACTTTTCAAATTTATAGGCAATGGACAAACTCCCCCCAAACTCACTTGTAGGTTTTCCATGGACCGACCTGAACTAGCGAGAGCTAGGCCGATGAATCCTATAGAAGACTGGCACCCCCGAAGACCAATTTCTTTTATATTTTTTCATTTTCAGGACTGTTTATGTTGTAACATTTTGGAACAATTTTATTTTGATTGTAATTTTCATTTAGGACAGCCACCTTAAAAGT
This sequence comes from Laguncularia racemosa, assembly GCA_037954665.1. Classification (NCBI taxonomy): domain Eukaryota; kingdom Viridiplantae; phylum Streptophyta; class Magnoliopsida; order Myrtales; family Combretaceae; genus Laguncularia; species Laguncularia racemosa. The sequence continues at coordinate 4,493 of JBBMOL010000555.1, forward strand.
GGCAAACTTGTAATTTTGACCATTTTCAACCCCAGGAGTAGCAAATATAAATACTTGCTTATAGTAGGGTTTGAGGAGGCCATATTTTGCAGAAATAACTAGCACTTTTAGTGTGGGAAATTAAAGTTCATCCTTTTTTCAAACCTCAATCAATTTCAACCCAAGAATTGGAATTTTGGGGAGTGGAAAAGGGGAAATTTTAAGTCATATCGATTTTTCTTTGTTATATGTTCATTTCTTTTCCCATGAGTCAAATCTAGGGTAGATTTGAATTTTCTTAGACTTATTTTTTATTGTAACTCGTGGATAATCATCTTGTAAGGTTGATTGTTCATTGAGATTGAAAGCTCTTTAGGGATTGGCGTGAATTGACATTGTTGGAAGGAATTTGAATTTTGGCAATGAGGGCCCATTTTGAGCAGATCGACCCCAAAAATTATTTGTAAATTAACCTCTTTTCTATTATTCTTGTATTGTGTTTTCCAACAGGCACACTTATCATATTTTATAGGGCAATGGACAAACTCCCTCAGACTCAGCTTGTAGGTTATCCATGGATAGACCGAACCCCGGCGATGAGCTAGGCCGATGAATCCAATAGAAGACTGGCATCTTGAAGACCAATTTCTTTTATATATTTTTTCATTTGCATGGACTGTTTATGTTGTAATCATTTTGGAACAATTTTATTTTGATTGTAATTTTCATTTAGGACTAGCCACCTTAAAAGTGGCAAACCTGTAATTTTGACCATTTTCTAACCCTAGGAGTAGCAAGTATAAATACTTGCTTATAGTAGGTTTGAGGAGGCCATATTTCGCAGAAATAACCTAGCACTTTCACGTGTGGAATTAGGGTTCATCCTTAGTTCAAACCTCTTATCAAATTCAACCTAAGAATTGGAATTGTGGCGAGTGCGACAAAGGAGAATTGTAAGTCATATCGATTTATCTTTGTTGTATGTTCATTTCATCTCTAGTGAGTCTTATCTAGGGTAGATTTTAAGGTTTCTTGGACTTATTGGTGATTTTAATTCGTAGATAATCATCTTGTATGGTTGATTGTTCATTGAGATTGAATGCTCTTTAGTGATTGGCGTGAATTGGCATTGTTGGAAGGAATTCGAATTTTGGCGATGAGGGGCCATTTTGAGTGGATCGACCCCGGAATTATTTATAAATTAAACCACTTTTCTATTATTCTTGTATTGTTTTTTTTTCCAATAGGCACACTTATCATATTTTATAGGGCAATGGACAAGCTCCGTCAAACTCAGCTTGTGGGTTATCCATGGACCGACCTGAACCGACGATGAGCTAGGCCGATGAATCCTATAGAAGACCGGCATCTTCAAGGCGAATTTCATTTATATATTTTTCATTTGCATGGAATATTTATGTCGTAATCATTTTGGAACACTTTTATTTTGATTGTAATTTTCATTTAGGACTACCCACCTTAAAAGTGGCAAACTTGTAATTTTGACCATTTTCTAACACTAGGAGTAGCAAGTATAAATACTTGCTTATAGTAGGGTCTGAGGAGGCCATATTTCGCAAAAATAACCTAGCACTTTCACGTGTGGATTTAGGGTTCATCCTTAGTTCAAACCTCTTATCAATTTCAACCCAAGAATTGGAATTGTGGCGAGTACGACAAAGGAGAATTGTGAGTCACAATCGATTCATCTTTATTGTATGTTCATTTCATCTCTAGTGAGTCATATCTAGGTAGATTTTAATGTTTCATGGACTTATTGGTGATTGCAATTCATAGCTAATCACCATGTAAGGTTGATTGTTCGTTGAGATTGAATGCTCTTTAGTGATTGGCGTGAATTGGCATTGTTGGAAGGAATTCGAATTTTGGCGATGAGGGCCCATTTTGAGTGGATCGACCCCTGAATTATTTATAAATTAACCTCTTTTCTATTATTCTTGTATTGTGTTTTCCAACAGGCACACTTATCTTATTTTATAGGGCAATGGACAAGCTCCCGCAAACTAAGCTTGTGGTTTATTAATGGACCGACCTGAACCGGCCATGAGCTGAGCCGACGAATCCTATAGAAGACCGGCATCTTCAAGACCAATTGCATTTATATATTTTTCATTTGCATGGACTACTTATGTCGTAATCATTTGGAACACTTTTATTTTGATTGTAATTTTCATTCAGGACTTAGCTACCTTAAGGTGGCAAACTTGTTATTTTGACCATTTTCTAACACTAGGAGTAGCAAGTATAAATACTTGCTTATAGTAGGGTTTGAGGAGGCCATATTTTGCAGAAATAACCAAGCACGTTCACGTGTGGAATTAGGGATCATCCTTAGTTCAAACCTCTTATCAATTTCAACTCAAGAATTTGAATTTTAGCGTGTACCACAAAGGAGAATGTGAGTCATATCAATTCATACTTTGTTGTAATATTCATTTCTTCTCTAGTGAGTCATATCTAGGGTAGATTTGAATGTTTCTTGGACTTATTGGTGATTGTAATTCGTAGATAATCATCTTTGTAAGGTTGATTGTTCATTGAGATTGAATGCTCTTTAGTGATTGGCGTGAATTGGCATTGTTGGAAGGAATTCGAATTTTGGCGATGAGGGCCCATTTTGAAAGGATGGACCTAGGAATTATTTAAATTAAACCTCTTTTCTATTATTCTTGTATTGTGTTTTCCAACAGGCACACTTATCATATTTTAAAGGGCAACGAATAAGCTCCCTCAAACTCAACTTGTGGTTTATCCATGGACCGACTTGAACCGGCGATGAGCTCGGCCGAGGAATCCAATTGAAGACCGGCATCTTCAAGACCAATTTCATTTATAGATTTTTCATTTGCATGGACTATTTATGTCGTAATCATTTTGGAACACTTTTATTTTGATTGTAATTTTCATTTAGGACTAGCTACCTTAAAAGTGGCAAACTTGTAATTTTGACCATTTTCTAACACTAGGAGTAGTAGGTATAAATACTTGCTTATAGTAGGGTTTGAGGTTGCCATATTTTAAAGAAATAACCAAGCACTTTCACGTGTGGATTTAGGGTTCATCCTTAGTCCAAACCTCTTATCAATTTCAACCTATGAATTGGAATTTTAGCTAGTACGACAAAGGAGAATTGTGAGTCAAATCGATTCATCTTTGTTGTATGTTCATTTCTTCTCTACTGAGTCATATCTTGGATAGATTTTAATTTTTCATGGACTTATTGGTGATTTTAATTCATAGATAATCATCTTGTAAGGTTGATTGTTCATTGAGATTGAATGCCCTTTAGTGATTGGAATGAATTGGCATTGTTGGAAGGAATTCGAATTTTGGCGATGAGGGCCCATTTTGAGCAGATCAACCTCGGAATTATTTCTAAATTAACCTCTTTTCTATTATTCTTGTATTGTGTTTTCCAACAGGCACACTTATCATATTTTATAGGGCATTGGATAAGCTCCCTCAAACTCAGCTTGTGGTTTATCAATGGACCGACCAGAACCGACGATGAGCTGGGCCGACGAATCCGATAGAGGACAGGCTTCTTCAAGACCAATTTCATTTATATATTTTTCATTTGCATGGACTATTTATGTCGTAATCATTGTGGAACACTTTTATTTTGATTGTAATTTTCATTTAGGACTAGCCACCTTAAAGGTGGCAAACTTGTTATTTTGACCATTTTCTAACACTAGGAGTAGCATGTATAAATACTTGCCTATTGTTGGGTTGAGGAGGCCATACTTTGCCGAAATAACCAAGCACTTTCACGTGTGGAATTTAGGGTTCATCCTTTGTTCAAACCTCTTATCAATTTCAACTCAAGAATTTGAATTTTAGTGTGTACGACAAAGGAGAATTGTGAGTCATATCGATTCAACTTTGTTGTATGTTCATTTCTTCTCTGGTGAGTCATATCTAGGGTAGATTTGAATGTTTCTTGGACTTATTGGTGAATGTAATTCGTAGATAATCATCTTGTAAGCTTGATTGTTCATTGAGATTGAATGCTCTTTAGTGATTGGCGTGAATTGGCATTGTTGGAAGGAATTTAAATTTTGGCGATGAGGGCTCGTTTTGAGTAGATCGATCCCGGAATTACTTATAAATTAACCTCTTTTCTATTATTCTTGTATTGTATTTTCGAACAAGCTCCCTCAAACTTAACTTATGGGTTATCCATGGACCGACTTGAACCGGCGATGAGCTGGGCCGAGGAATCCTATTGAAGACCGGCATCTTCAAGACCAATTTCATTTATATATTTTTCATTTCCATGGACTATTTATGTCATAATCATTTTGGAACACTTTTATTTTGATTGTAATTTTCATTTAGGACTAGCCACCTTAAAGGTGGCAAACTTGTTATTTTGACCATTTTCTAACACCAGGAGTAGCAAGTATAAATACTTGCCTATTGTTGGGTTTGAGGAGGCCATATTTTGCTGAAATAACCAAGCACTTTCACGTGTGGAATTAGGGTTCATCCTTAGTTCAAACCTCTTATCAATTTCAACTCAAGAATTTGAATTTTAGCGTGTACGACAAAGGAGAATTGCGAGTCATATCGATTCATCTTTGTTGTATGTTCATTTCTCCTCTAGTGAGTCATATCTAGGGTAGATTTGAATGTTTCTTGGACTTATTGGTGATTGTAATTCGTTGATAATCATCTTGTAAGGTTGATTGTTCATTGAGATTGAATGCTCTTTTGGTGATTGGCGTGAATTGGCATTATTGGATGGAATTCGAATTTTGGCGATGAGGGCTCATTTTGAGTAGATCGACCCCGGAATTTTTTATAAATTAACCTCTTTTCTATTATTCTTGTATTGTGTTTTACAACAGGCACCCTTATCATATTTTATAGGGCAATGGACAAGCTCCCTCAAACTCAGCTTGTGGGTTATCCATGGACCGACCTGAACCGGCGATGAGTTGGGCCGATGAATCCTATAGAAGACCGGCATCTTCAAGACCAATTTCATTTATATATTTTTCATTTGCATGTACTATTTATGTCGTAATCATTTTGGAACACTTTTATTATGATTGTAATTTTCATTTAGGACTAGCTACCATAAAAGTGCCAAAAGTGTAATTTTGACCATTTTCTAACCCTAGGAGTAGAAAGTATAAATACTTGCTTATAGTAGGGTTTGAGGAGGCCATATTTGGCAGAAATAACCTAGCATTTTCACGTGTGTAATTAGGGTTCATCCTTAGTTTAAACCTCTTATCAATTTCTACCCAAGAATTGGAATTGTGGCTAGTGCGACAAAGGAGAATTGTGAGTCATATAGATTTATCTTTGTTGTATGTTCATTTCTTCTCTAGTGAGTCATATCTAGGGTAGATTTCAATCTTTCTTAGACTGATTGTTGATTGTAATTCGTGGATAATCATCTTGTATTGTTGATTGTTCATTGAGATTGAATGCTCTTTAGTGATTGGCGTGAATTGGCATTGTTGGAAGGAATTTGAATTTTGGCAATGAGGGCCCATTTTGAGTGGATCGACCTCGGAATTATTTATAAATTAACCACTTTTCTATTATTCTTGTACTGTGTTTTCCAACAGGCACACTTATCATATTTTATAGGGCAACGGATAAGCTCCCTCAAACTCAACTTGTGGTTTATCTATGTACCGACCTGAACCGGCGATGAGCCGGGCCGATGAATCCTATAGAAGACCGGCATCCTCAAGACCAATTTCATTTATAGATTTTTCATTTGCATGGACTATTTATGTCGTAATCATTTTGGAACACTTTTATTTTGTTTGTAATTTTCATTTAGGACTAGCCACCTTAAAAGTGGAAAACTTGTAATTTTGACCATTTTCTAACACTAGGAGTAGCAGGTATAAATACTTGCTTATAGTAGGGTTTGAGGAGGCCATATTTTGCAGAAATAACCAAGAACTTTCATGTGTGGAATTAGGGTACATCCTTAGCTCAAACCTCCTATCAATTTCAACCCAAGAATTGGAATTTTAGCAAGTACGACAAAGGAGAATTGTGAGTCATATCGATTTATCTTTGTTGTACGTTCATTTCTTCTCTAGTGAGTCATATCTAGGATAGATTTTAATGTTTCTTGGACTTATTGGTGATTGTAATTCGTAGATAATCATCTTGTAAGGTTGATTGTTCATTGAGATTGAATGCTCTTTAGTGATTGGCATGAATTGGCATTGTTGGAAGGAATTCGAATTTTGGCGATGAGGGCTCGTTTTGAGTAGATCGACCCCGGAATTACTTATAAGTTAACCTCTTTTCTATTATTCTTGTATTGTGTTTTCCAATAGGCACAGTTATCATATTTTAAAGCGCAACGGACAAGCTCCCTCAAACTCAACTTGTGGGTTATCCAGGGACCGACCTGAACTGGCGATGAGCTGGGCCGATGAATCCTATTGAAGACCGGCTTCTTCAAGACCAATTTCATTTATAGATTTTTCATTTGCATGGACTATTTATGTCGTAATCATTTTGGAACACTTTTATTTTGATTGTAATTTTCATTTAGGACTAGCTACCTTAAAAGTGGCAAACTTGTAATTTTGACCATTTTCTAACACTAGGAGTAGCAGGTATAAATACTTGCTTATAGTAGGGTTTGAGGTGGCCATATTTTAAAGAAATAACCAAGCACTTTCACGTGTGGATTTAGGGTTCATCCTTAGTCCAAACCTCTTATCAATTTCAACCCAAGAATTGGAATTTTAGCTAGTACGACAAAGGAGAATTGTGAGTCATATCGATTCATCTTTGTTGTATGTTCATTTCTTCTCTAGGGAGTCATATCTAGGGTAGATTTGAATGTTTCTTGGACTTATTGGTGATTGTAATTCGTAGATAATCATCTTGTAAGGTTGATTGTTCATTTAGATTGAATGCTCTTTAGTGATTGGCGTGAATTGGCATTGTTGGAAGGAATTTGAATTTTGGCGATGAGGGCTCGTTTTGAGTAGATCGACCCCGGAATTACTTATAAATTAACCTCTTTTCTATTATTCTTGTATTGTATTTTCGAACAAGCTCCCTCAAACTTAACTTATGGGTTATCCATGGACCGACTTGAACCGGCGATGAGCTGGGCCGAGGAATCCTATTGAAGACCGGCATCTTCAAGACCAATTTCATTTATATATTTTTCATTTCCATGGACTATTTATGTCATAATCATTTTGGAACACTTTTATTTTGATTGTAATTTTCATTTAGGACTAGCCACCTTAAAGGTGGCAAACTTGTTATTTTGACCATTTTCTAACACCAGGAGTAGCAAGTATAAATACTTGCCTATTGTTGGGTTTGAGGAGGCCATATTTTGCTGAAATAACCAAGCACTTTCACGTGTGGAATTAGGGTTCATCCTTAGTTCAAACCTCTTATCAATTTCAACTCAAGAATTTGAATTTTAGCGTGTACGATAAAGGAGAATTGTGAGTCATATCGATTCATCTTTGTTGTATGTTCATTTCTCCTCTAGTGAGTCATATCTAGGGTAGATTTGAATGTTTCTTGGACTTATTGGTGATTGTAATTCGTTGATAATCATCTTGTAAGGTTGATTGTTCATTGAGATTGAATGCTCTTTTGGTGATTGGCGTGAATTGGCATTATTGGATGGAATTCGAATTTTGGCGATGAGGGCTCATTTTGAGTAGATCGACCCCGGAATTTTTTATAAATTAACCTCTTTTCTATTATTCTTGTATTGTGTTTTACAACAGGCACCCTTATCATATTTTATAGGGCAATGGACAAGCTTCCTCAAACTCAGCTTGTGGGTTATCCATGGACCGACCTGAACCGGCGATGAGTTGGGCCGATGAATCCTATAGAAGACCGGCATCTTCAAGACCAATTTCATTTATATATTTTTCATTTGCATGTACGATTTATGTCGTAATCATTTTGGAACACTTTTATTATGATTGTAATTTTCATTTAGGACTAGCTACCATAAAAGTGCCAAAAGTGTAATTTTGACCATTTTCTAACCCTAGGAGTAGAAAGTATAAATACTTGCTTATAGTAGGGTTTGAGGAGGCCATATTTGGCAGAAATAACCAAGCATTTTCACGTGTGTAATTAGGGTTCATCCTTAGTTTAAACCTCTTATCAATTTCTACCCAAGAATTGGAATTGTGGCTAGTGCGACAAAGGAGAATTGTGAGTCATATAGATTTATCTTTGTTGTATGTTCATTTCTTCTCTAGTGAGTCATATCTAGGGTAGATTTCAATCTTTCTTAGACTGATTGTTGATTGTAATTCGTGGATAATCATCTTGTATTGTTGATTGTTCATTGAGATTGAATGCTCTTTAGTGATTGGCGTGAATTGGCATTGTTGGAAGGAATTTGAATTTTGGCAATGCGGGCCCATTTTGAGTGGATCGACCTCGGAATTATTTATAAATTAACCACTTTTCTATTATTCTTGTACTGTGTTTTCCAACAGGCACACTTATCATATTTTATAGGGCAACGGATAAGCTCCCTCAAACTCAACTTGTGGTTTATCTATGTACCGACCTGAACCGGCGATGA